>VWZO01002593.1:0-73869 GCA_013396975.1 Bucco capensis | reverse complement strand
CTTCCCCCCCCCCCCCTTTGCTTTTTTGGAATAGCAGATAAAGCTCCTTTGGGAGTGCAGCCCTTTTAATCAGTTAAAATGTTAAATGTTGGTGAAGAGTCTTCTCCCTTGTGACTAGCACTAGGACTAGAAGGAATGGGTTCAAGTTGTACCAGGACAGGTTTAGGTTAGATATTGGGAAAAATTTCTTCACTGAAAGAGTGGTGCAGTGTTGGCCCAGGCTGCCCAGGGAGGTTTTCAAGAAATGGGTAGGTGTGACAGTTTGGGTGATGGTTTAGGGATAACAGTAGTGTAAGGCTGTTGGTTGGACTTGATGATCTTGACGTTTTCCTTTCCAACCTGATGATTCTATGATTCTACGACTGAAAAGCCAGTTCCAAAACATTTTAGGTAGCCTGTCTGTCCCTTTCTGGGAGTCAGTCACACCTGGGAGCTTTAGGATCCGTCACAAAAGACTGAAATGGAAAGAGGCAGAACTTTCTAAGGTAAAAACCTTAAATTTGGTCTTGTTTAGGGCTCTAGGAACTCTGCTCTTTTCCCTGCTCCAAGCTGTCTAGTCTGGCTCCCTTCTCTGGTCAGACCCTGGTGCTTGTATGGCAGATTGAAGAGACATCTTTAAAGCTGCTGAGTATCTATGCCTGACTTTTGAGGAGGATGCCAGATAACACTGTTGGTTCCTGATGGCCCAAACAGTTGGGTTGTTGCAAAGGAGTGGGTTGGATCGTATGACTCTGGGTGACACTGCAAAATGGATCATGTGAAACCTCTGTGCAGGTGCACAGTGAATTATTTAAGTGCTACTCTTACAGTATTTGCAGGCTGAGTATGGATTAGAGACAACAGCAAACAGGCATGGCATTTACATAGAACCCCTAAAAACAGCATTAAAGGCAAAAATTAGGAAAAAATTAGGAAAGATAAAGATTAATGTGCAAGTTGAATTCCTATTCCTATTGCATAATTTTATAGTTTTTCCTGAAATAATTAGTCTGGAGCACTTGAACTAACAGCTTTCTAACACAAAGTCCTGTACAAAGTCATACAACCACAACCACATGATCAAGTTCAGGCTTGGTTTATTTGTTTGTTGTTGGCTTTTTTATGTTTGGTGGGGGTTTTCTGTTTATTTCATTTTATTTTGCAAAAACATCTCAGCAAAGAGGGCCTTAGTCTTCTGAAAGGCCCTCACTTGGACAGTGTTTTGAGTGACACCATTTGTTTCTTTAGTGAAGATTTTAGGCAAGTGGAACACTGTTCTTGTCCAAGACTCAGGCGCTCTGGCAGTATTCCAGCTTCTACAGCAGCCTTTTTTAGTCACAAGTTCCATACTTTTCCTGGCTCTGTGGATGGCAGTATGTGCCATATCCCAAGGGAATCAGTGATGATAAGGGAAAGCAAGAGGGTGCTTTGCTGTGCACTTTGCATTTGATGCTTGGAAGGTCCATGGCTGTAGAGGTAATATACTGGCTGCCAGAGAGCTCTAGTTGTTTTGTTGTGACTTATGGACCAGGAAAGTGAATCTCATTAAAGACCTGACCTGCAGATGAGTATAAATCTTGTCTGTCATTATAAACAACATCTGTGAGATGCTGCTTTTCTTCCTAGCAGGAGAAGGAACACCAGCTCAATACTAATTCAGCAGCTCCATCCTGTCCTGTGACACACAGTGATCAATTGCTTGTTTTTCTTCTGCAGTAGATGTTACACATCTTTCTTGAGCAGGGAAACACTTTAGTTTAATGGGTGAATTTAATTTTCCCATCATTCTTTCTGCTCTGGAGAATACATGTCTGAGCTGTGGCAAAGACATATCAGTTTTCCCAGGAGGCTTTGGCTGGGAGTAATGATTGAGAAGTAGACAACTGTAAGGAGCTCATAGCATGAATTGCTTCATGTCTTGTTCAACCTATTCTTTCAGATGTTCTGTGACATGTAAGAGTTATTTCTATGTTAGGACATCAGGGGTGCAACATGAAATCTCTTTTTCTCCTGATTCAGAATCTACCTCTAATGGTGCTGAAAGATTGTATGCACTGATTGGAAGTACTGGGGATTAGATCAAGCTCCTTATCCTGCAGGATAACTGGTTCCTCCCTAACATGGATTTGGTCAATTATGAGTCACATTTGCCTGTTACTCTTTCTGGAGAAAGTTTTGATGGTTTTTTAGAGGATTCCAGACAAGAATTTTTCTTCCATGTAAGTAAAAACCTCAGTGATTTGGCTAGATAGGACATTTTAAAAGAAAAAGAAAAATAGAGGTCAGTTAAAGAACATAGAGAAACACAGTTCTACAGGTTGTCTTTTATGAAGACCAGGGAGAGCTGGCTTGTAACTGTAGTTTCAGTATTACTCAGTAGAGAGTTTGCACAGGCTTGCAGAGGGCAGCTTGACTTTCTGAAAGCCTGTTAAAAATATTTTACATAGGGGAGTGGCGCCTTTTAAGAGGAAAAAAAAGTGTCCTCAGCCTTTGAAATGAAGCGTGCAGGTGGGGTTTCCTTTGTGGTCACATATCTCATTCTCTTGATCTAAAAATAACAAGTGACAGCAGATTTTGTTGTATTTGCCAACTTATTCTCAAGTTCAGGCAATTTGCTTGTGCTTCAGAAGTGATAGGACACCTTGAATGTACTCACCTAGCATCTGTCCTACAAACACATACTCCCTCAGGGCTGGAAAGCTGGGCAGAAACTGAAGGCAAGGGTTAATTAGGAAAGAAAATGATCGTTATCTGGGGATGGTTTTGTTTGTTTGTTTTTGGTCCCTGCTGCAACCTTCACTGACCTAAAGTTGTTGCTATTTCATTTCCCATTCTGCACTGATACATACCTCTGTGCATTTCAAATGGCTTTGCTGGTTGTGCCTTTGCTTAAATAAAACCCTGGGGATTCTTCAGCCTTTAAAGAAAATTACGAAAGGCTTTGCATATTGTGCAATTGCCTTTCCCTTTGTTTTCCTGAAAAATAGATTCAGCACCTGCCTGGCAGGGCACTGTAATTAGCATGTCAATAGCATAGTATCTCTCTGTGGAGTAACGTTGTGTATGTAACATCCTGGTCCAAGGTTATACCTCTGTAGGCGAAACCACATTACAATGAGTTGTTTGCATTAGTGCCTTCAGGGGATGTAAACAGTGAGTAGGTTGTTGATCCCTGTCCCGGCTGTAGAATCTGTTTATAGGCTTTAACCAACTGCGATTTAGGTCGAGAGGTTTTAGAAGAGACAACCTCAGTGCCTCTCCAACACTGCTGCCGCTCCTCAGAGTCCTTTCACATAGCACACTCTCTTGTGCACCATTAACATCACCTGGGAAGTGATATCCCTCCTCTAGCTTGAATTGAAGCAGTGGAACTTTAGCAACAACATCCTCATTTTCCACTCATTTTTCAGCATTTACATCTTCACTAATGAGTGCTCTTCCTGGCATATATATGGTTTGTAGATAGTGAAGCCTTCTAAGAAAAAAAAGTGTGTGTGTATATATATATATATCTGTCTGTGTATATGTAACTTCAAAAACATATATAATTTGGAAAATATCCTAGGGCAATGATATGACATTTATATAATGGTGTTTTTGAGGGTTAAATGTTCTAGTTAAAGCCTGTGCCTAGTTCTGAATTAGCTGACTTGCACTAAAAGACAGAAATATGTCTGTATTTTTCAGCTTGCATACTTGGGGGGGAAAAAGTACACTATTTTGGAAAGCTCTGATCCTGTTTATACATCTACATATACTGCCAGAACAGATAATGCTCTTCTGATAAGAGGTAGGAGAAATGAAAATAAAACAGTACAATAGAGACCACCAGCATCCAGAATCTGCTAATAGAACTGTTTACAGCAAGCAGCATTCTGTCTGTAAGCTCTCCATCTCTGAACACCAAGCCACATCTCTGCAGGGTGATCAGGACAAGCTTGGGAATTCATAGGTTCACAGCACTGCTGCAGAATAAAGCCATGGACTAAATGAAAACATCTTTCCTTCCATTTCTCTTTGAAATTGTTAAATGTTATAACAAGACTATCTCTTAGCAGGATTGGGCTCTGCCCCTTCTGAGCTGATGTAGAAACATTAGCTCTATTTCTGAGTTGGTTAAAAATTTGTATGTCTCAGATCTTTTTTTCTCCTTTCTTAATGCACTCAGTTGATTTTAGAAAGTGTCTTATCCATCCCTTCAAACCATACCTTTCAGAAAAGAATACAGGCACAAGTCAGTCTGTGTGGCAGTTGAAGGAGGCGTGCAGGGAGGTACCTGCATCCTGCTCATAGATCCACAGCACACAGAAGTGCTTTAGGTTTCTGCCGAAGTGGTGAAGACTCACCTAGGAGTTAAAACCAGTGTTTCTACAGGAAAAGCCCTTGAGAAGTCTGATGTATCCACCCAGATGGACCTGGACAGGAAAGATGCTTCAGTACAGGTGGTAGGTTGCAGTATGTGCCTAGACACTTCTGATATAAAGGTAAGTACCTGCAAAAGGTGTGCTCAGGTTTCTGACCTGCTATGCCAGGTGGCTGAGAGACAAGAAACTGTCACAAGGCTATGCAGCATTAGAGAAGCTGAGATGGAGATTGATAAGTGGTTTCAAAGCCATGTTCCTATAGCAGACACCACTGAGAAAGAGGCACCTTGACCCCTGGTGACCCAAAAAAAAAGCAGGACTCATTCCTCCACCCTCAAACATCATTATCAAAACCAGAAATGAAGCGTTAACACCTCTAGACACCCAAGAGCAGCAAGCTCTACATGGAGAAACTTCACCAGCAGCACATAGTGCAAAAAGAAATGTCATGTGCTCATAGCAGGTGACTCTCTGTTAAAGGGCCCTGAGGCACCCATCTGCTGACTTGGCAGGGAGTCGTGAGAAGTCTGCTGCCTCCCAAGAGCTGAGAGCTGAGACATTGCTGAGAGGGTTCCACAACCTGTCAAGAGCACTGGCTACTGCCCACTGTTACTCTTCCATGTGATGCTGAGCCAGACCCTGGGCAGAATCAGGGAAGAATATAACGCCCTAGGAGTGCAAGTGAAAAACATTGGTGTCCAAGTTATCTTTTCCTCCATTCTACCAATTAGAGGAAAGGAAGCAGACAGACAATATCAACTCTATATGGCTGATAATGTCATGAGGGTTTTTATGACAATGACACAATCTTTGATGCCTGTAGCCTGATAGGGAGGGATGGAATACACCTGCCTCAAAGAGGTAAGAAAATGTGATATAAGGCTACCCATCTTGGTGAGGCAGGCTTTAAACTGAAGGACTTGGGGGGCAGGGTCCAAGATGACAATGCTCATGTCATCCCATCCAACTGGGCATAAAGCAAGGCCAACCAAAGCAGTGACAATGTCGCTTTGCAACCTTCCAAGAAGAAAGCCAGAGGGACAACCACCTTAATAGTTTCTGTGGTTGTGGTGGGTCTTCTTGCACCCCTCCAGGCAGACTTCCTTACTCAATTTCCCCTTTGAAGTATCTGTATGCCAACACACACAGCATGGGGAATAAAGAGAAAGAACTAGAGATGTGAGGGCCATGACCTCATCCCAGTTACAGAGGCATGGTGGGATGGTTCACAGGACTGGAATGTTGTCATGGACAACTATGTACATGTTAGGAAAGAAAGACCAGCAAGGCGAGGCAGTGGATTTGCTTTTCATGTGAGAGAGCAACTGGAAGGTATCCAGCTCTGCCTGGGGGAGGATGATGAACATGTTTAAAGCTTATGGGTAAGAATTAAGGGGTAGGCTAATAAGGGTGACACGGTGGTGGGTGTTTACTGCAAGTCTCCTGATCAGGAACAGGAAGTGGATGAGACTGCAAGTCTCCTGATCAGGAACAGGAAGCGGATGAGGCCTTCTACAGACAACTGAATGTAGCCTCACAATCACATGCCCTGATTCTCACAGGGGACTTCAATCACCCTGATCTTCGTTGGAAAGGCAATACAGCCAGGCACAAACAGCCCAGGAGGTTCCTGCAGTGCCTTAGCTCTAATTTTGGTCTTGCCAGAGTAACTTGACACTGCTACTAGCTGGAAACAAAAGCTACTTGTTCACGTCTTTATGTCTCCTTTCTGTGTCTGCTGCTGTTTACAATTCCACCTGTTCTCTGGTAATCTGATCATTTTTGTCAGCTTTCTTGCCCCATGTCCCAGAGGGTGCGCATTTACAGGGATAGAAGGATTGCTGAATAGAGAGATACAGCTTGCGGATTTGGACAATGGTATTGAGTAATTTATCAACAGCAGTATCCTTGCTGGAAACAAATCATCAGCAATAAGAAAGGTGCATGATCTTCCCCTTTGAACTCCAGAGCAGCAGTAGGCCCTGGTACTGAATACTAATAGCTTCCTGTAGGGCTTGTTGTCCTCTGGGTTTGTTCTGAAGTGCAAGAGGAGATCTGCTTCCACAGGAAAGCATTTTCAGCGAGGTCCATGTAGGCGTTCGTACAGCCCCACAAAGGATCTGAGGAACTCCTTCAGCATTTTGAAGATAGAATCACAGAATGTTTTGGCATTGGAAGGTACCTTTAAAGGTCATCAGGCATAACCTTCATGCAGTGAGCTCTTTTAGTGTAATTACCCCTCGTCCTATCACTACAGACCTTGCTTAAGATTGTCCTTATATTTCCTATAGGCCCCTCCTTTCAGCACGTAAAGGTCTGCTCAAAGCCTCTTCTCTTTTGTGGAGGGTTTCCACCAAAAGTACCCCAGCCTAAAAACATCTCTGCACAAGAAGGCAGCTGGTGCAACCTCATATTGTGCAGTGTTAGTTCTTGCTCTTGCTGTGGCCAGACACTGCTCTTTGCACCACTGAGGAGCACAGCACTCATATTTGTGAACCATATCTCTGAGCCTGCATTTGAATGACAACTGTCCAGGTCTCCATTTTAGTCACAACAGAAAAAGATAATTTAGTTAAAACATTGTTCCTGAGTAGAGTGTGGGTGGGAAAAGCCTGCTTCAATCGTATTCCTAGAAGTGCATTTCTGCAGAATACTGATAAATAAATCCCATACAGACATGTCATTCTCCCACTCCAATGCAGCATAAGCTATGTATAGCACAGATGTTCAGAGACCTTTTGCACAAGATCTGAGTCCTATGCTTTATTGGATACATTTGCTTTCTATTCCATACCACTTGATTTTAAGTCTTTCCACTGATTCCTCAAATCTCTAACAAACTGGTTTTGAGCTGTCACATAGACTTGTGCTGCTTTGATGACCAAACCCAGTGTTACTGACTAGAAGACAGAACAATAATATTTTTTTCTTCATTTTACAGAGGGATAAGTTTGTGTGGGACTGTAAGACTTCAAAGCCTATGGTCTGTGGTCCAAGAGCTAAAAATAGTCACAAATTTCTCTACCATCTGGATGAAAAATTACAGCTCATCTTGCTACAGTTTCTTCTTCAGCAGTAAGAGAAATACTTTCAATAAGGTTTATCTATTTAATTTTTTTCTCTGCCTATATCAGGGAAGAAGCTAAAAAACCACAGTGGGATCACAGATCTATACTAGCTACCAGATTTACAGTCCTGAGAAATGTTCACATAACTGAGTGATGTATCACTCAAATATGTAAATGTTTTTCCATAGAGATCTCTCAGACTCTGCCTCAGAGGAAGAGTTTTGCTTAAATAAGCACAGAACAGCTTTGTTGTTGTGGCTTTATGGAGTTTGTCCCTTCAGGCTTCTAGTCCCAAAAGCTATGCAAGTCCTGGCCAGGCTCACTGATGAGCTAGCAGATGTGTTCAGCTACAGACACTACTTTTCTAGCCCTGCTAATGCTCCTCTCCCAGCTCTGTTAGAAGCTGCTCTTGTTGCCTTTTACTAAAAATAGAGCACTTGTATTTTTTCAGGGAAGGGACACAGGACATCTGGGTTGTGCTCAGTGAGAGTGATTCTCAAATGCATTTTTCATGGGAGTAAATTATAATAATTCAGCTTTTGGCTGGCTTTTAAGTTAGCACAGTCATGCTATGACTCTTGTGGTTCATTTTCTTACCAAAAATACAATACAAGTTGTCCCTTAAAATGGAAATCGCTGCTTGTCTGCAGCAGCTCCCTTCCTGACAGACAGGCTGAGAGAACAGTAGCACTGTTCCACCATTATTTTTGATAACTCTTCCACCTATCTCTATTCTTTAAAACAGGCATTTGGAGATCTTCTGGGCCAGCAACAAACACTAGATTCAAGGGTAGAATTCAAACTGTTAAATATTCTGAAAATAATTTATCTTAGAAGCAGATTCAGCTCAGGAGATCCAGAAAAAAACAGTCAGGAAAAGCTAGTCTTGTATGGAATAAAAAGGAGAAGATGGAGGTATAAGAACAGCAAACAAGTCAGAAGCAGGAAAGAGAGAGCAAAACTGGATGAAATCAGGATAGAAAACCTTATAAATATATTTATTTTAATGTACAAAAAATACCAAGTCCTAAAATACTACACTTTCCTGGCAATGACCACATTCTTAAAAAGTTTTCCTTTTGGGGCAAAGGAGGTGAATATATTCAGTGGCATTATTCCAGCCTTATACTTGATCTATTTTTTTCTCCTAGGCCCATTTCAAGCAAGTGCTATTACAAGCCACCTGTAGGCACACACGCAAAATAAGGAAGAAAATAGAAGCAGGCATTATTGCAGACAATGAAAACAGAGCAATTTTGTCCTGCAGATGGCCTTCTTCAAAATCTGGCTTGCTTTCAACATGTCAGCAGGGCTGTGTGTCTATCTGAGTTACTGTGATGAGCTGAGAATGGATGGATGGCTGTTTTACTGCAGGCTTTGATAGCAACTTTCAGAGATTAGAACTGTTTTGGAAAGACAAGTTTTACAGTCTCCTTTCAGAAGGTCCTTGAGATTAGCAAGCAACTTCAGCTTCTCTGGTATCACCTTCAAGGATGAGAGAGGTTGAAGGAAAATCAGTCATAAAGGAGAACGGAGTTTGGTTTCTTATCTCACTGTGCTTGTTTAGGGAGGGCTTTTTCAGAGATGTGTCAGACCCAGCTTCAGAGCATGCATTTCAACAATGAGAAAGGACCATAATCAAGAGAATAAACATACTCCTGGGGAAGATACATCTGTAGTGGTAGAGCCCATGGCCTTTTGCACTGCTTGTAAAGAAATGGGATCAGCAGGCAATAAAACAGGCAAATTGTCTTTGTGCTTATAGAAAGTATTAACTTTATAACTTCTTTTTTCTTCTAATTTTTTTATTCCCCTTGTTGGCTTGCTAGTGCCCCTGATTTACCTTTAGATCTCAGTCATTAGTCTCCCTGCCCCAGTCTGAAGTTACTTCATTCAGCCAATGTTGTAACTGTCATGTGGCTGCTTTCGTGTAAGAATTATAATGACTGCTGTTAGTATTAGTCACTGTATTTAATTAGTTTTGTAAGGCAATGTCTGAAGACAGAAGAGTCATATTCACATGACAAACTGCCATAATTCCACAGACACCCAAAGAGAGGAGCTGCTCAGCTTAGCACTGTCAGGGGTCTCTTATTTCATTTAAGAATACATTTCTCTTCCTTGTGACATTCACTTCTGCTTTATACTAAGTAAAATTGTGCTTTCTGTCAAACCTGGGTCTTATCCACCCAATTCAGTGGTAAATGAGGGAGTGAATCTATAAAAGATGTGTTCCTTCAACACTGCCAAGGAGGGAAATGTTAGTGTGGCCTTCAGCAGTTATTCCCTTTCTCTTGTGCTATTCACTAGTAGTACAGAAGTTCCCCAGAACTCAGCCTTTTGATAATTTCAGTGTGTTGTGACTCCTTATGGTAGGTAACTACAGAAAGTATTTCCAGGAAAGCAAGATCAGTAGGGAGAGGCAACAGCTTTTATTAGCCTTGCTAAGATATTTGGAAAAATCAGATGTGCTGGCAGGTTCTGAGACTCTGCAGGTGACTATGCTTGGATATGTTTTATTTCTGCTCTGATGAATGATGTTAGCTCTGCTCCAAGCCTTACTTCCTCTGGCCATCAAAGCTACAACAGTGCTGCTATTAAGAACATAGAGAGGATCATTCTTTCCCTCCAGAATTCCATAGGTCAGAAAAATAATTTTTGTATGTCCCTTAAAATATTGGGAAGGAAGAAGCAACGTTTTCAATATCAGTGGGCAACACTTTTTTTCCAGCTGTATTCTGGTGTTGTCCTTTGACCACTACTGCTTCACAGTGGTTGTGACATCTCAGAGCAGAAGCTAGGCACTGAATCCTCCCACTCACTTCTGGACATGGCCAACATGCAACTCACCATCAGACTAATAATTTCTGCTGTCTTTAGAAGAACAATTCAGACACACATTTCATAACCATCTGCTTCTGGTTTCAGCTTTTATAGACATACACAATATCTGTCCTTCCCCCAGCATCCATAGGCACAACTGCCAGATTACATAGATGCCCTTTTTTACAGTTCTAATTTGCAAAGCCTCATTAAATTGAGAATTAACAGCAAACTGAGAATTAAATCACTTATCTGCCTTAAGCAATGCTATCCTGTTTTGCAAACTGTTTTCTAGGACTTTGACAAATCATTTTAAAACTGGATTTAGCTAGGTAGTGACTGATAGTGAATCTGTGAATTCCTGACCTAAAATTCACTTTTCGGTTGCATGGAACTCAATGGCCAAACAGGCTTTCAGAGGAATCTTTGTGCTTCCCTTCTGCACCTTTGATCATATACCTTACATATTGAAGGGAAATAGAAGACAGGAGAGAAAACAGAGGCTGGAGAAAGGCAGCAGTTTGCCCAAAGTCAGGCAGAAGGTGGGAAGCAGGGCAGAGCTGTACTGTCTCAGCTCCAACCACGTGCACCAGATGCTGGTTGTGAGCTGCTTCCCTCCCTCACATCTTCTAACAGAGAGTTACCGTGACTTTGCAAGCTGCTAGCCTAGGCTTGTGGGTGAGAATATTTGAAAAGCAGGATACAAGAGCTTGTCCTTTGCTCACTATGAACTAGAAGAGCAGAGTTTGTGCTTGGATTTGTATTTATTCATGCCAACAAATGGGATGACACAATATATTGAATGCAAATGTTTATACTAGTGAGCTTTTGTAGTTTCACTTAGAGCAGGAAGATGAAGAACATTTGACAAAACTGTTAGTTGGCTATGGTTGTTATTTTTCTCTCAGGGCTATCACAGTGAATTGTAATGTTCATTTAAATACCAGCAGCTTCTCATCTAAGACAAGCTGACATCCTGACTTCACTGACCTCCTGTTCACACAAAAATCAATCACTGTCTATAGCTATACCTTACTGTATTTGCACTTAGCCTAGATACATCTATGCTACTAGAAAAGAAGTGCAACACAGTTTAAAATGTTTTTGGCTAATGCTATGGCAAGTTGTATCAATAAGCATACACACAGAGCTTCTGGATGTTTTCATCAATATTGTTATAGGTAATCCAGGGCAAAGAAACAGTACAAAAATCACACTCAAGCACAAAGTTGTCAAAGCCAATGTCTGTAATGTGGGCCAAATTTTATTGACTTTGAAATGTGTTAATAACTACAGATGACCTAGCACCTCTGCAAAATATTTCATTTTTCTTTGGTGAGTAACCAGTTAAAAATCTCTGTTCAATATCTTCCTATTTCCTGTGCTTTGTCAGCTGCCCTCTGCATAGAGCCTGAGAGTTTACTGCCTGTCATGGCAGCAGCAATGCAGGATGGCTCAGTCTTAGAAACACAAGTTTGTGTAAGCAAAGACTCTTCATCTCTTGGGTTTTCTTTGGTTTAAACCTTCAAGTTTGTGCCATTTTTTACAATGTTTTTGTGTCCTGAGGAAAAAGAAAATAACATCTGTGAGCAATGCATTATTTTGCTGACCTTGTCTTCATCCCAAGTTCAGATTTGACACACTAAGTTAGGGCAGAGACATAGCCCTGATCAAGGTCTCCAGGTAAAGTAATCTCTTTGCAGGCTGTAAGATTTCAAATTTAAAATGGATTCATCTCTGATTACTCATAAGATGCCATTTTCTGGTAGCTATATAAAAGTGTGACACAGGACATGTAATTAATCACCAAAGCATTTCATTCTTTGACAAGTTCTGCAACAAATGGGACTTCACAATAATGTTGAAATTATTTTATTTCCAAAATGGTAGGATGAGTTTGGCTGTAACATTTCTGTTGGGGCTAGAGCAATAAAGATGGATGAATTCCACTTTAAAACAAGGAAAGAATTGTGAGATCCAAAAATACCTGTCTGTATATATAAAGTTTTTTATAGACTTCAGTAGTTAAATTTCTTCATGATTTGTTAAACAGGGAGAATAGCTGTGAGGTCTATTACCTTAATGGTTACTTAATGGAAGAAGACTACTGAAGTTCTGGGACAGTGTTCACAGTATTATCTGCACTGCTTGAAGGTAACTATCCATATTGTTTTCAAAGTCTGATTCATTGAATATAAGAATGTCAGTTTAGCATCAGAATAAAGATTAATTTAGGTAATTTGCTGTCCAGGGCCAGTAGCAGATGCTTAGGAATGAACACCAGCTTCTGGTTTCATAATAGAGCTTGAGCCAAGATAGCAACTCACTACTGTCAAGAGGGAAAGGTCCTGCTCTTTCTCTCAGCTTCTGCACGCCCAGCTCCTGGATTTATAGCCCCAGCAAGCCTGTGTGTTTCTGGTGCTCATCCAGATACACTGCAAACCAATTCACTGAAATGGCAGAAAAGACACTTAAAGACTAATAAAAAGAAGTGCTTTTGTCTTTGCTGAGTTGGAATGGCTTGCCCTATGGTCAGTCAGGTTGCAGAACCAGACGGAGAGGTCATGCACTTGAGATCAGTGGATGTGGGAGGAAAGAGCAGGGAAGGTTGTATGGGAGGAGGAATGAAGGAAAGAACTAAGAAGGGAGGGGGGGGTGGTAGAGGGGATTGAGGCCTCCCAGCTGTGTCAGCTGTGGGACATTTATTTGGCTAAACAGTCTGGTTTTGCCTGTTTGACACCTACTGGAAAATCCAGCTGTCTTCCCAAAGAAGCATTTACAGTGGGTGCAAGAGCTCTTTTCTAAATGGAAATAATTAATTTACAAATTATCAGCAAGTCTGTACAGGGTTCTGGGGTTTTGGCTTTTTTTCCCACATGTACATTCCTTTAGACTCATTGTACTTGAGTTTCATTGTCCATTTTATTGCTGATAACATACTGATTTTAATGGTGAGAATGACTGGTCATTGAAATAAGTTATCTGTTAATTGGAATGGATTCTCAGTAAACTAGAAATATTCAACTAAAAGTTGCAGAAATTTTGGATGGATGTACTTGCTTCAGCCTCAACAAAAACTGCTAAATGAGAGAGTGATGGCAGGGATCAAATTATATTATCACAATTTTCTCTTTTGGTCTGAAGACTCTATGAATTTTATTTCTTGGACTGGAAATGTTTTCCTTCTGAATTATTTACCAGTTTACATATTTATCTTCTTTCTTCACATCTTCACTAGCGTAGTAAAAGAATAAGTAAACAATAGGTTTGGGCTTTAATTTCTGGAGTGCAGAAAAAAATCCCTGCCTTTCAAGTCTAAGCCAGCTTGCCCTCTTCTTTCACCTTCTCTTAGTCAGCAATGAGGACAGACATGTTCCTCTTGTTCTCCCTAAGCATGTGCTGAGCTCAGATATTCCATGTCTCGTAGCTGTCTGTGGAGATAACTGTTATATGCCTATGTGCATGCTGGAGAGGACTGGATTTTTATTGTATTGGTTGTTTTTTCTCTCTAGCAGGACTGGAAGAAAGAGTAGCAAAGAAATTGAATTAGAATGAACCTTAAGGTGCAAAGAACCTCATGCAGTAGACTGAAAATCTTTGCTAGAAGAGTTTTCTTCCTCTTCAAGTTGCTTCTGGTTGTGGGCAGGGATGCTGAGGTTCAAGAAACTGCTTTAGGACTTTTACATACTCAGACAATTTTAGCTCTGTGTCTTTACTTTGAACCTATGGCAAGTTTGGTAAGTCACTGAAGGAAATGCTAGTTCAAGTTCAGTTTTTAGTAAAAAGCACATACCTCACACAGCCAACTATCACAATTGTTTAGCATCCTTACCTTTGATCTCTCCAAACCCACTCAACTCTTGCTGTTCCAGAGAAAGCTTTGCTTTTATACTGAGAAGTGATCTTTGGAAGGGTTTGCTTAAATGAACAGGATGCTGCTTCTGTACTTGTTCTGTGGAGCAGGTTGCTCAAATAGGTGGTGGATGCTCTATGCCTGCAAACATCCAAGGTTAGGCTGGACAGGCTCTGAGCAACCTGATCTAATTAGAGGTGTCCCTGCTTGCAGCAGGTGGGTTGGACTAGGTGACCTCTAAAGGTCCCTTCCAACTCTAACCTTTCTATGATTCCATGATTCTCTAAAGAATTGTGGTTTTCACTGGTCAATGTCATGTGATTGACTCTGATTCAGGATAAATCCTTAAAATACTCTTGTTTCAACCAAGTTTTCCTGATCAGAATGTGCAAGATTTAATCAATAGATTCAATGTTAAAGAATGTGCTTCCTCTCTTACCCTTTTGGCCCAGGAAACTTATCAAAGGATGTGTCACATCCAGTAGCAATGAATGTTTTTTCACATACTGAATAAAAAATTTGGAAGTGTGTATACATGCACATTTTCATCCAGGTGGTTTCTGACAGCCTGAATCTCTAACCAGCTGTTTTCTCTGTTCCCTTTCCATGGCTTTTGCAGCAAAAGTGTTATTCTGAAGATTAAGATTTTGATGAGGAGAAGTGGCATGTCCCTTAGTCATTGTTTTCTTGAAGCCTGTGTGGCTGGCTGGGGAGCATATGATGTGCCTACTCAACAACTTGGTGTGAAAGAGTAGAACTAACCAATTTATTTTCCACTGACAGCTGAAAACCTCTAGTTTCTCTCCCTTTCCTGCCTTTTTCATCTGTGCTTCTGATTACAGAGATCACTGCAAACTGGTTCCAAATGTTTGCTAACAGCTGTGCTGTTAATTATTTTATTGACCATAACAGATCCCAGCAGATAACATTTTTGCTTGATTTCCCATCTCTTCTCCTTGTGCACTGTAGTAGGAATCAACAACTTTCCCAATGCAAGAGATGAATGCTTTAAACAAAAATATATTTAATTCCCAAAGAAGCAGGTAAATGTTTTCAATAAAAAATGTATTTATTTGCAAAGGGAGGTTTGAAATGAGGAAAAAAGTGCACTGCTTACAGACATGCTTTGGTACTTCTTTTAGAATTCTAGCCTCAAGGAAGACATTTCTTCACCTCTTGCCTCTACAGTGCCTCGTAGTCCCCTGAATTTTCTGATTTATATTGATTACTGTCTCCCATCCCCTTGAAAGCTAAATTTTATAGGGTTGTGTGATTATAAATTCAAATATTACAGGCTTGTTGTAGGGACAAGTTCATGAGTTTGAAGGTGTATGATATAAAAGTAGATATTAAACAAGATTATCACTTCAAGATATTCATTCATTCAAATGGATCTGATGAATTACCATAATGTCAGAGCTCATACTAAACACACCTTCATTGTGTGGTTAGCCCAAGCACCCTTTACCCCTTAATTATCCCTTACCTAATCTCCCTTTACCCCTTCATTTTCTCCCCAGTTCTACTACCTACATAGAAAAATCTTGCACCAGTGAGCCACTCCATCTTCCCCAGCAAGGCAGGGGGCAGAGGGTGGCTAGCCTCTTGGCTCCAGGTAGAAGCTATCTAGGAATCAGTTAGGAATCCACAAGGACATCATCCTCCAATAAGCTTCCTACAAGCTCCCAGGATGACAGTTATCTTTTCACCCAATTAACCAGCACTGTATCTGTGTCTGGAGTTGTAGGAGCTGCTTTCAGAAGAACAAAGGTTGGCTACTCAGGTAGGACTTTCCAAAGAGTATGCTTCCTTCCTATCTGTATTCTACTACTGAAAGTACTGGGTGTCTGTGCTAACACTAGTTGTAGATTTCTGCTTGAGATATTAGCCCCTTTCTGAAGTTTCTGTTCTCTAAAAGCATATAACTGATTTTTTGTTCTATTTAGATAAGTTGAGACATTTTGCAAAGAAAATCTTACAAATCTATAAATGAAAACCTTACATTTTAAAGTAAATAGTGAAACTAATAACTCAGTGTGGCAGCCACTCTCTTCTGCTGCTGTATGAGGTAAATACCTTCCCAAACAAGAGAAAAGGACCATTGAGAAACCCAGCAGACATCTCCATGCCTTGCTGAAGTAAAGTTAAAATTTTCTAAAAGTGATAAAAGTAAAAAGAAATTAGGTTTCCTGAGATCGAGTGGGATTTCTTAACAAGACTGTTTTAAATTTAACTTTAATTGCAGTGAGAAAGATGGTGATAAAACTTCTGGCAAAATATATTGCTAAAAAAAGCTTGCTAAAAGTATAACAAACCATAGGAATAATTTGTCTGGTTGTGGCCTGCCTGTTAGCAGCTTTTAATAATACATTAGAGTTAGAGAAATACTTGTCGATCTTGTGGAAGTAGAGCAGATGAATAAATGACTTCTTTAGACTGAGGTCCCTTGCAACCCTAATTTTGTATGATTTCACATGCCCCCATGGAACAAGGCTGCTGAGCTTGTCACACATGCTATGAGTGGTCAAGGTACTTGGTGCTGTTCTAAATATGTCTAAAACCTTGTTGTGTGCCCATATAACAAGTGGGACAGTGAGAAGGTGAATTTTCTTTCTGCTTTGCTAGCTGTAGTGGTTGACACTGCTTTTACACTGACAAAACCATTGTGATCCTGCCCCCAGCAACAGACTGAGCCTGGGCTGTGGTGTGGAGAGGGAGCCCTTGACAGCACCTCAATGGGCAAGGGAGCTGGGAAGGCAAGCATTTTGTGGGACATCTCTAACAGTAATTTTGTAATATGTTTGCTCTGTGGAAGAGAGCCACAAACATGGGGGGAATGCATCTGTAGGTGTTGCATGCTGCTGCACTACTTATTTATCTGGCTGGCAATAGAGAAGTATTCAGAGATTTAATTTATGTCTTGAATGAACTTGGAGGGAGTTGCCAGAATATCCAAGAAAATCTGTTCATTTCCTGTTTAAAATCTCCATTGTCTGTGGAGTGTAAAACCATTTGAAAGAAAGAAAGAAAAAAATCCTTTAAATAGTTAAAATGGTAAGTCAGGTGGTTGGTTTTTTTTTTCCTCTTGTTTTAAATTTGGCTGGTTTTGTATTCCCTAGACACGTTGGATAGGGGTACTGAAAGCTTCTTAAGCACTTGAAATGATTCACCTACGTAAATTCTGAGATGAAAAATGGGTAGATGCTGTTAGCAGCTGATAAAGAACATCTCACTTAAGGTCTGTTTATATTGTTTGTGTTATCCCAACAAATCGCTTGGTATTTGCTTTAAAATGTGTACTGAAAGACGAACTGGGTACAGATGTAGCAGTAACAGAGAATTAGGTTTTATTGTTACGTAAAACTTCGCATGACAAGGAATCGACATCTGGATGGGCTCAAGCTAGAAATGTCTGCATGTGATTCTTTCAAATGGAACTTGATACTGAAGGAAGTGGAATCAAATGAATTCATTTTTAAAGCTGTGGGGGTTTTAGGGTCTTTAAAACTGTAGTGTCCCAGATGGGAACTAGTAGTTCATGATTGTGAATAGCACTCAGTATCACTCCCTCCTTCACCACTGCCTTTTCTGCCCCAGGCAGAGAACACAACTTCTTGTTTCTCCCCTAATGAGAGGGAATCACATTAGCAGCTCTTGTAAGATAAGAGATATGATGTGTACCTTGGAGTACCCCAAGTGGTGTCATCAGAGCTTTAGGCTTGTTTGAAAGAAGAATGTAGCTCAGGTCACTGAAATATTTGTTTCTTACTTAGGTTTTGTGCATAGTATTCACATGCACATGTATTAACTGGCTTGTGAGATACAGCAGCACCACTTCTAAGTCAAGAGGTCCATAAGAAATCCTTTAGAGTTTATTCTCTGAGGTTTGGTCTGGCTACTTTGCAATTGCATTAAGTAAAAATGTACAAACAAGTAACAGGTTACAACAGTAGCTAGAACTAAGAGGTTATCTTGTTCTCCTTAAGCTCTCTTTTTCTTTTGTTGTTCACACTTCTAGAATCTACATATAGAAAGTGAGATCTCTTTCAAGTAGAGCAGAATGCTGCCTCTCTTTCCCCCCCAATTTCTCTGTTCTTCTGAGGCAATGAACTGACAATTGGTCAGTACCTAACAAGAGTAGAGTACAGTAATCTAACAGAAACAGTCTCTTATACTGTGCAATTTACTATGTAATCCCTTGAGTGCCATGCAGAATATCTCAGGTAGGCTGGCTTCCATTTCCACTCTTCCTGTATATTACATTTGCCCCAGAAATGTTGTTCTGAGATTCATTGTTATACCACTGAAATGAGCTTGACTTTTATAGACTTAATATTGCTATTTTTTTCTCCCCTCTATATACACCTTATTTGTTTAAGGGATCCACTTGACTTTTCACCCTCTTCAAGAAATGTGTAGCACCTTTCTGAATGATATAAAGCAGGGCTTCTGTCCCAGTAATGCAAATAAAACACAGCCTGCACTTCTAATCATCCTCAAAGAAAGCTTTCTCTGTACCATTTTTGTGTGCTATCCATGCAAGGCAGTAGAGAACTGATAGTCAAAAACCACAGCATCCTTAAGGATTCTTGACCGCTGTTAAATTCCAGGGAGAAGCTTCTCCTTGATTTTTTCTGGACCAATAAGCTTTCAATCTCATCAATGTTTATTTCTCTTTGCTGAACTAGCTTTAAGGAGAGGTGGATTTTCCAGGCAGAGGTTACTGTCTCTTTGAAATAACTTCTGACAGACATGAATTCTAATCAGGCACAGATGATTTTTTTTCATTCACTTGAACCAAAAAGCAAGAGAGGACAAAGCTCAAAGTTCATAATCTTCTTTCCACACTTTGCTAAACTTAATCAGTATTTGCTGACACTCACCTTTCTTACCTTCACATCAGGAAAAGGATGGTCCTACTGAATTCATTCCTTCTAGCCTGATGAGGAGGCCTACACTTCCAGTAAAGTACAGTATGGAGATAAGGACATGCATTCCATCTAATGATCAAATACAAGTGACCCCATTGGCATCTCTTGTGTGGTGGACAGAACCAGCAATTGAAATGGTGAAGTAGAAACTAAGTGATCATTACACTTGTGCAGTTTATTCCCTGAACCTCAGGGAAAGGGGGAAACACTTCAGCAGGTGTTGCATAAATTAATAGATCACAGACATAGGAATAACCAGATCATGTCCCTCATATGCCTCCAGATATGCCTGTGTCGCAAAATAGTGAAAATATTATCCCACAATTATGCCAAAAAGTCCTCATCTGCTGATGCAGCCATAAAATGGGTTACTGCTGCAGGGGAGGAAGTCAACTGTTGCTGGATATTTGCTGGCTGCTGTATCCTTTGTGGCAGCAAACCAAATGGAGTACAAAAACCCAAGAGGCTTTTTTGGCTTGTGGTTAAACTGTGAAATGCTCTATAAACTGGGCTGTATCCAGCTCTTCTTGTCATGTCAGGTACGCAGGGAAGAAATCAGTCAGGCCTTCTGTTTGTTTTGTCTTACCTATTCCCACCCTCTCAGACTAAGACAGGCATTTATCTTTCATCATTCTCCTTAGCCACCCTTCTAGCCCTGATAGTGGGGTTTTTTTTCCTTTCCCATGTAAATATATATATGTCCTTTCTCAAACATGGCAATCTGAGTATTATTAGCATAGAAATGATCTCCAGAAGTATACGAGAAAGCCATTTCCTTTACCCTTTCCTTGCAATTATGGTTTAACTGCTTCAATAAACAACAAAATCATTTCTTGCACACATCATTACCATTGAAAAGATTAAAATAGTCTGGGGGAAAAAAAAAAGAGAGAAGAAAAACAACCCTCACACCGAGAAGCAACTTCTGCATGCACTCATCCAACCCAAATTGCAGCACATGGCCCCTCCTTGCTAAGGAATGTCTCACAATGGTGCTTCTCACCCTCTGTCCAAGCAGACCTGGAGATGGTGAAGAAAGAGGAAGGAAGGGCAAAAAGAGGTAATTAACAAAAACAAGCAACCAACAGTGGGAAACCTCCCTGCCTGGAAGCTGAAAAATCAAAGTCTCTAATCTGGTTTCCAGAACAAGAGAAGAGGCTGGGAAGGGCCAAGACTTTTATTGCCCGAACCATTTTTTAATTCAGCTGTACCTGTATTATTCCACAAAAAATGTGTTATGATTTGCACTGGGGACTGCTGGTTTATTATCCCAAAGAATGTGTTGGAGAGCTTCATTACACAGACAATAGATTCATTTAGCTGGTGCCTGCCTTTCATCATGCAAGTTTTAAGAGCATTTTATTGCTTCCTGTACATTTGATGAAAATACATTTAGACAGTTTTCTCTAAACACAGGTTTATTTGATAGGTTCTATGTCCTAATTATAACATTTCACTGCACATGAAATTGAGCTCAAGGAAGAGCTATTATCCCTGGGTTGTTCAGGGTCACTTTCCTGATTGAGGCCTCCTTACTCTATCATGATGCAAATGATGTTAGAATAAGAACAGGAAAAGTGTTTCTCATTGATTATGAAGTTTAAGCTATTTCATAATCAGTACATGAAAGTTTGCAGCTCTGCAGAGCACAACTGCACTAGTACCCATCTCAGGCATAAGGCTATACATAAGACATGCTATTTTTCTTGAGGCTGCTGTGTCCTTGTGTGTGCATCTACATTGCATTTTAAACAGTCATTTGCTAAAATAACCCAAGGTATGTCATCCAGAGCTATGTCCTTGGCAGTCTCATGTTACTGCTGAAAGCTCTGAGTCTGTTCTGGCAATCTCTGTGAGTTCCTCAGCTTTCAGGGAGGTTGTTAGCTAGCTGGCAAATAAGCTCCAGCAGCACTAACCAGAAAACCCAGGCAGCACACAAAGGACTCTTCAGGTCTGCACATCTGACCTTCATTGGCTTGAGTTGGAGCTACACAGGCTTCAGTTGTTGGGAACTCTCTGCTATGTTTCACAATCTGTCTACCTCTTTTTCTCTCTATTTTTTTTTTTTTAAAGCAGAAAGAGAGTGCAAAGAGATGGAAATTTTCCCCTGTCCTCATTTGGATATCAAGGCCAGTCCTCCTGTCCTCAGGGAGTAGACAAGTATGTGGGCTGAACCTGCTGCTTGACACAGTTTGTCTTCATGAAAACACTTGACTTGTTAAAAGTAAACACTTGCACAAAACTGTTTGTGCCCCCTGTAATTCCATCACTTGACTGGCCTTATTAGCTACACTATTTAAAAACTTCAGTTGTCTCCTATTACTGCACACTGCTTTGTTTTTATGGCTTGTTTCTTGCTTATGCTGTTGTCCCAGTGTAGTTGCAAAACCTGCAGTATTAGGTAACCCAGTTACTAAAATATGTTAGCTTAGTCCAGGCTAGGAAGGAAAAGAAATCACAAGACTGCTTGAATTAGTTTGTAGCTTCTTTTGTTTGGGAGGTTTGAGGGCTTCTTTTTCTAGCATGTTGGTAGCTTGACACCTTTTCCTGCATTTGGAATGGTTTTGGGAAGTGGAGTCACAAAGCTGAAGTTGGAAGCTTGGTTTCTCTCCTTAACCATCATGACCAGATTTGTTTACTCTCCTGTGATTGTAGAGTCTCTTATTATGGGTGATGTTGTGTACATCAGAAAGGATGTGATTTAAATTTTATTTCCCAGAGTAAACAGAGATTACTTTAGAGACAATAGCTGCACAAAGCCATGTTCCCATCACTCTGCAGGTGTAATTATGTCAGACTGATATGAGATACAGACACAAGAACTGGATCATCCAGAATTTAAGGTGATTGTTCACTATCAAAGTGGTCAAAACCACCACTGATTATGATAGAATAGGTTCAATATCTGTGCTTCCAGAGGAGGTAAAAATGTTTTCCAAGAAGCTATTTCTGAGGCAATGATACAGTTTTTCCTGAATAAGGCTTTGAATATATCTTCTATACAGTTGTTTGAGTTAAAATTGCTTAAATGTCTTATCTTATAATTCTGTATGACTATTTGTTCATTTTTGCAAGCTGCATTTAAAAATTTTCTAGCTCTGAGGGGAACAAAAAGAGTACAACAATTTATTTCTCAGCTTTTAAGTACCAAGCCACACATTCTGTTCTAAATGAAATGTTCTTCCTTTACTTTTTAAAAAATAAATTGTTCATATTTGAGCATTTCAAAAGCCTGGCAAGATGCATTTTGTCTTAAATATGATAGACACTTGTCATTATTTCTAAGGATTTGCTGATACTTACTTTACTTTCTAAATCTTCTTTTGAAGTCCCTCCTATGAGCACAAGCCCCTGGGCTGGCCAAAGTCAATGGTAGGTGGTGGCCAGTGAAGGTGAGCTCCCAGCAGTGTCCCATCCTATGAGGAGCACAAGGCAAATCCAGCAGTGGATTTGCTGTGGAATTTGCAGTGGCTTTATTGTTTGAGTGGGGTATGAGGGGTTGTGTGCTAACACAGTCATCTCAGGAGTAGCTATAGAGGTGTAAGAAGTGACCCCATCTGTGTTCTTTAGCCTCTCAATGTTTTTTTTGTCCTCCTTCACAAAGAAGGTCTTCAGATGTCTCCAATCCAATTTACACCTGGATTATGAATTGCCTTTGCTAGTAATCTACCTGCTATTACTCTGAAATGGAAAAGGAGCCCTTGAGTGATCCTTCACAGCATCCTATAATCTCCAGCCTAGTAAGGTCTTAGACCATTCTGTTTAGACTCAGAAAAACTCTGGTAGGTGAGACTACACTACATAAAGCAGGTCAGAAGAACCCATATGGCAGAAAGTTGTGTGCTTTAAAACCTTCACTGCTCCTACTGTAGCTCTGACAATTCCAACTTATGCAACCAAATACCAGTTACATGAAACTTTGTGATAACCTTGCAGAAGCTGCTAGAGCTCTAAGATGAGCTTTTGTAGCAGTAACAACGAACCACACTGACAATGAACAACACTTCCCTTCTGTTAGGTGGGAAAAGAGCAACTCAGCATGAGCAACATTGGAAAGAACAAGCCTCCACTGTGCCTAGCTTGCAGCAATTCAAGCTGCTGATGTGCTCTCTCTGTCTTGGCCTTGGAGCAAAGAAGTTAATGCTCCTCTTACACTTTTTTCTTAGTCCCTCTCTGGTTCTGTTCGATCTAGAAGACAGAGGGGAGTGAGACATGAGTACAGTTGTACTCACATGGTCCCAAAAGTCACCACACAACAGAGAAATGCCCTGTAAAGGGACAAGGAAGATTTGTTACAGAGGAATCTCAATTTATAAACATATCAGCAACAAATTCACTACTAAATACTTTGCTTTAGGCTTACCTTCAGCCTCTGCATCAGTGTGCCTGTCATCTGGAAATTTTTCTGTTTAATTCTATGGAGTAAAAGCTTTTTAGCTGCTCCCTAGATCTAATAATTTCTCAGTCTCTGGCAGCAATACTTACCTTTAGTCAAAACCACTGATGATGATGACCGAGAGACACCAGCAACAAATTAAAAATAATATGCTTCCCCTAGAAGGTCAGATTGCTTAGACTTGGCATCCTTAAGTGTAATACTACTACTAAGCAGAGCTCATATATGCCCAGTTACTGGCAGAAGAAAGTGGTTGGGAAATGTATTTTCTTTCTCTGGCCCTTAAAAGGACAAAGCAAGAGAGATAAGTATAAGCAACCCCCTGAGCAAGACAAACAGAAATCCCAGCTATACCTAAGGTCTTCTTAAGTAATAGGTGTTGGCTTTAAAGTCAGTTCACTCCAGCAAACTCTAGTTTTGTTTACCTCAGGCCAGGTTTACAGCATTAGTGCATTAGCATGGATATTTCTAATATAAAAAAACCCCCACAAAGAGCAACAATTTCAAAGCCTGAAGCAACTTTCTTCAGTGCATGAGGTATTTCCCCTTTCAGAAGATTTTCACCATGGTTTCTGCAATATTGCTAAATTTTCTCCTCTGGGACAGGGAAAGACTGGATTAGCATTTGGGCTGCAGTCTAGATTACTACATTAGGGGTGTTACAATGCAATGTATTTGCTGCTACACCAAAATCATCTTCCTTTCTTTGGTTGGCTTGGTTCTAGAAAAATAATTTGAAAAAAATATTTCTCAACTGTAAAACTGAATTTAACTTCACTATAATCTTAGTTAGAACAGCTCTCAGACTGAGCATCCGATGGGAACAATAAGAAGCTATATGGCAATGCGTATTCCTCAGCCTATAGAGGGAAAGAGAAATCAGGAATGTGTACTCTTTAAAGGTAAAATCCACAGAGAGAAGTATTAGCATTTACATTATTCTGGTGCCCTTTAGTTGAGATCCAAATTTATCTTACAAAATTAACATCTTTAGGCAATTTATTCTCTCTGCAAGTCGGAAAGTGCTGTTTTGTATGCCCAATACAATGTTGTTTAACCATTAATGTTCACAACAATGTCAAAGTGATGATGTGGTTATTCTTTGACATAATTTTAGTCTTTCTCTCAAAGTTGGAGTCACACTGGAAACATCAGGAAGGCATCTGTGTGTGCTCTGTTTCATTCAGCACCCAAATGCCAAATAATAAACCTCATATAATGTCAACTCTACAGAAGTCAACCCAGCATAACTGGCTTTTGCAAAAATTTCTTAAAGGTACATACCAACATGTCTTCATTCCAGAGAAATGTAGTATTAATTAACAGCCATCAGTGATGTGACATAGTACTCTAAATGTGAATCAACTTTCCATTGCTCCAATGATTTTTGATTTACCTCTGAGGTGCTGCTATGAGAGTGTGATCTGGAGCTCTTCCCTTGGGACAGGAGTTCCTGTGCTGCCACATGGCCACCCAACCATTATATCCATTCATCTTTTGCTACAGCATTGCCCAAATGTGCCTACAAATAATTTGTCTGAGTCAATGGTGCCAGCACTTGAAAACTCAGATAAAGTGAGGTTATCCAGTGAGGTCTTCTCAGTTGCAAAATGAACTCATTCATTTAGTTACCACACTAGATGGTGTTTTGCACTCTGAAATTACATTTCATACTCCTTTCTGCCTTGGAAGTTACTATTTAGTTCAGTACTCTGGATGCTCTATAAGTCAATGATGCCAATGCATGATCCATGCTTCATGAGCTTCACTTGAGACTGCCTTTTTTCTTTGGTAGAGCCTAGCTGCTTCATTAAATGTCTTTCAGTGGTCAAAACTAGATCTTGGAATAGGTGAAAAAGTGCTATGGAAAAATGTGTGCTGCCTACTGCAAAGGCCATTCTTGCTGCTGGCTCTTCTGTAGTGTCACCTGTGTCCTACACATTCTTGCTTTCCTTGGGGTTGAGTAGGTACAGAAGGAAATCAGCAAGGAGACTGCAGTGCAGCAGCATGGGGAAATGACAAGGACCAGCAGTGTGTACAGAGATGGAGCCCAGGGGTTACAGGAACACAGAGGCTTTCAGTGTGTCTGACAGGTCCCCCATGAAAGAAAATGAAATCTTTCCTTATCTTTCCCCACCCTGAAAATAATAACCTTGCTCAGGAAGAAGCTTTCTGCTTGTGCTTGAGAGACAGGAGACATGATATTACAATCACAGTCATTCTTTTATCTCTCCATGACTTGAATACATTTAAATCTCAAGCGATCAGAATGAAGAAGAGGAGGAAGAAGAGATTGTTTAACGTGGCTTAAAAAAACCCTAACACTCTCTCTTGGATTCAGATACTTGGAAGGAAAGTTAGAAATGAAATCTTATCCTCTCTACAGCCACTGTTCTTTTCCAGAGCTTGCTGGGAAAAATCATGTAGTAGCAGGAAGGTAACGCCTTGTGAGGGGTGGACTCTGGCTGGGTGGTAGGTGCCTATCAAAGCTGCTCTATCACTCCCCTCCTCAACTGGACAGGGGAGAGGAAATACAACAAAAGCTCGAGGGTTGAGATAAGGGCAAGGAGAGATCATTCACCATTTACTGTCATGGGCAAAACAGACTCTACTTGGGGAAATTTGTTTATTAGCAATCAGTAAATTGCTTCACCATGCTCTTCACCACTAAGAAGATACAAGCAGTGAGTCAGAAGATGATAATTTAGCAAGTCTAAGGATTAGACTCTCCTGTGGAGCAATTAAAAACCAACATTTGCCTGTCCCATTTACTTCTGCCTGGCTGGCAGACTCTGAGGGTGAGGAAGAGATGTTGCATCTCTCTTAGGCTACTCAACAATTATTATTCACCTTAAAAAAGCATTCAGGGTGTTGTATGGTGGTGGCTGGTATCTATATAAGTGCCAGAGACTATTAAAACCTGGACTGCTGACATCAACTTCTCTTGTGGCAGTATGCACAATCAGCTGGTGGCTTTGATACTGTCTCCCATATTTCACCCTCAGTAGTGGAGGGCTTGAACAGCAGAGCTCCCTAATATTCTTCCCCTTGATTTTGCTCAGAAGGTCTTTCTCTATCTCATTCACGCACTGATTCCCTTTGCCTATAGATAGACCAGGCTGTGAATCACCATTTCCTTTCCTCAGGAACTGTTGATATTTTCTAATTTCTTCAACTAATATTTTGGAAAGCTTACATACTTCGTTTTAACATTTTCAACTCAAATGAATAGTGTTTATATTCCCAAATCAGAATGTTTGTTTTGTTGAACTCAACTGAAACCATATTTGAAGTCAATTCAAAAGGAATATAACTCTGCCAATGGTGCTGCAGGTCCCTGGCTTGCCACTTGCTTTGAGATGAAGCTGCAGTGACCTAGAGGAAATACAGGATGGGATAAAGGATCTTGGCCATGAGAAATAAGTCGTGTAAATTCTGACATAATAGGATTTGAAGTGTTCAAGTAGGACGTATTTCTGAATAGATTATTATGCCCTAGTCATACTATCTGAGAGACAGGATGCACTGGCATGACAGAGGCAAAGGAATGGGACATTTCCACCCAAAGACGAGCAACTTTAAGGAAGAAAAGATAAGTCCATAGTGTGCAAGAAAAAAGAAAAGAAAAACAATGCTGCAAACAGCTTTGATGGTGAGCTTGCTTTTCAGCATGTTATTAGTACTGAGGGGAAAAAGAAAAGACTTGCAGACAGTAGCTGATTAGCTGACTAGCTGCCTGCTTCTCCCAGGTCCTTCTCCTCTAGCTACTGAGTATCTTGATTCAATGTACTTATGTACTGGGTAGGATACTGAAATGCTAACTCCCTTTTTCTCTCCCTCCTTCCATCTGATTTGGTTACTATAATCCTATATAGCAATTTCAGAGATTTATTAGTATGTTTATGATACTGCAAGCATATGATGGAAAATATTTCAGCTAAGTTAATAACATAGGCTAGCGTCTTAGTTTATGATTATTTCTATTAGATTTATACCAGTGAGGTCTGTCTTTATTTTCTCTGTTCCACAGAATGAAACTCTAGTGCCTTTTGCCACATATTAAAACCAGACCTCTATGCCTGGCATATGAGGAGGGTGTACAGGAGCAGCATACCTTGCCTTCTGTTTGACTACATAGTATAGAGACAGAAATGTGCAGGAAAACAAGGTTAAGATAATACTTTCTCAGTGTAAGTGACTCTTTGTCAGGGAAATTAAAGTCTTTCTTGAGACCAAAGGAGGGTAAAATGGAATAAGTTGTTTAAGTAACCACTCTACTTGTAGAGATGTAACAATTCCCTTTTGAGTATTGACACTACTGCAGGGTTCTGTATTTGCTGGAACAGAGCTACTCAATGTGCATGACTTTAGTTAGTAACTTGTCCAAGTGTCAAACACTGCCAAAACCATTCAGACTACTTTTCTCCCATTCCAAAGGTGAAAAGTTTCTGAATGTTCCTGTAGGCATTTTCATGTCACTAGCACAGTGCTTATTTATGAAATTTGTAAAACTAAGCTGAGCCAGGGACTTCACACTGTGAAGGTCTTTCCTTGGCCACATTCCCTATGACATCTCAGGTGTCTAGCACCCAGTCCAAAAGTTTATCTATGGTGACATATCATAAATTTTGTTCATGGAGTGGTTTGGAGTATTAAGCAAGAAAGAAGCAAATCCAGTGGATGTTTCATAGCAGAAACAAAATAATATCAAAACTGTTTGTGTGTAAAGTAAAATATAGCTAAAAAAAATCATTGGTAAAAGTACTGGATGCCATCACCTTCCTGTACAGTTTGTAACTAGTTTGTCAGTAAGCCTGGAGGATAAGTACATTCCACAGATGGGAAATAAGAGATAACTAGTGGCATGTTTTGCATTAAAAATCCCACCCTAATCAACCCCTCCCAAGACCCAGAAACTAACATATTTTGAGAAAGAAATATACCCTTGTTTCTGATCTTCTCCATATACTCAGCATGGAGCACAAAGTATCCACCTCACTGAACACCAGGAATGTTTTGTCCTTTACCTGTAAGATGAAGTGGTCATCAAGCTAAAGGGCACAGCTCCCAAAGTATGTTCTTCAGATATTTCCAAGTGAAGTTCAAGCCTATGTGAAGCCTATGTTGTGATGACCTGGGCACAGACCCTCTGAGGGCTGGGAGAGGAAGCACTGCAAGGAGAACAGGAAGTTCAAAGAGAAGACAGGAGTCTGTAAGACAGCTAGCCAGGCTAAATCAACTGATTATGAGCAAAACGAAGTAATGGGTTTTTTTCAGAGTAGGCTAATTTGCTGTATAATTGTCATATGCAGAAAGCATGACTTTAGCTGTTTTAGCATGCACTGTAGAGTTCTCATAAGAAAAGTTTGCCATCTTGTGGGAAAACATGGAAAACACCAAACCATGCCTTCACAGGCATTTTGCATACCTGATGCAAAGAAGGACAGGTGCCTCCATGAACACTGGTTTAGCAGAATATTCAGGAGACCACCACTCAATTATCTTAAAGGTCTTTTCCAATCTAAATGATTCTATGATCTAAAGACTCATGTGGGCTTTGTGGTTTTAAGATTGAGAAGATAAACTCGACTAGGATTTTTGTTACTGTAAAATGCCAGACTGGCAGATTTCTCCTACCCAGCTGGGGACTTCAACAGCAGGCTCTTACCCAAAATAAATCAACAGAGCCAAGCTACTCATACCATCCTAATTTGTAAGATTTTTAAGGGAAAAACATGCAGGTTGATCAGAAGAGGTAGAAATGAAAACTAAGGGAAAAGAAAAAATTCAGAGCCTTAGCCTCTGTGAGTCTTGGCAAAGAGCAAGCTAGAAAGACTTCACCCATCCAAGACAATCTGATTATAGTAGCAGTACAAAATGAGAACTAGACAATAGCAACAAATGTCTTGGTCAGAGATCAAATGCTCTGCAGCTAATCTTTGGATTATTTACATAGTTTGCAAGAGTCTTGCTTTCCAAACAGACATTTGGACATGAGTGTTATTGGATTGCTGTTGCTCAGGAGTCCTGCTGAAAGTGGCAACATGAGGCAGAGATGAGAGAAGAACAACATACATTTGGGGGGTCAGGGCATAGAAGAAAGGTGAGGGAAGCTGTCCTCTAACAAATAAAAGAATAGTTAGTAGAAATCTATGAGAGAAAAGGACTGTGCTGCATCCTCTCCCTCCTCAGTGGCTGGAGTGAGTGTTTTCTCCTCTGTTGGAGCTTGCCCATGGCCCTGCTACCATGGAGGAAGCTCAAAGGCACTTCTTGGCCCTTCTGCTCACAATTGGTTCAATAACTGTGGCACACAGCTTCTAAACTAGGAGGTTAATGAGCTCTGTACAGCTCAAGCTGCTCAAGTTTCACAGCTGGGCTTACCTTTTGACAGGAAGAAGTGTCAGATGTGTCTCATTAGCTGCTCTGCTTTCCCATAGCCATTTAAATAGTACAAAATATGGAAGAAAAATCCACTGACTTGAATACAAAAGACAGAACAAAAATTCAAACAAAACCACAGGTCAGGACAAGATGCATTGCCATAAAATCATATTTGGGACACACATGCTTTAAATTTCAAAATGAATGAGAGATGCTAGACAGTGGAATGAAAAAGGATATTAAAAATAATAACAAAAAAGACTGTCAGAAAGCTTAATAAACAACAAAAAAGGAAGTCTGAAAACTTTTCTATTTTGCTGCTTGGAAAGCTTCCTTTGTTATTGACAGTCCCTCCAGGTGTAACAGTGTCCAATGGAACAACAAGATAATTTTTTTAGTCTGGTTTGGGCTTGATAATCTTAGAGGTCTCTTCCAACCTTAATGATGGTGTTTGTTATTTTTACTTTAAGAACAGTTACAAAATAAGGAGGTGAATCTCAAAACAAACAGCAAGGTCATGTAATAAGTCCAGAGTATTAGCAGAACCTGCTTTGAATGAGAGTAGGTCCACAGAATGTGGCAAGAATATCACTGAACTTTAGGCTCAGATGCCAAAGTATGGAGCTCCGGAGTTTGGTTGCATTCTGTTCCCTGGAAGTCAATAAAGAAAGAGGAGCTCCAGAGAGAGAAGTTAAAGATTTCTGTTCAGTGTCTGAAATTTGGCAGCTTGAATCAGGACTTTGCTGCAGCCATATTCACTTTAGGGATGTTCGGTTCAGGACACTAGGCTATATCTAAGCCACAATAAAACTGCATGTAGCATAGTTAGAGTGCCTCAGTAACACATTCTTCAACCTGTTGATCTGCCCTGATTGTGCCAAACTGTTGCTCATGTAAACATCAGCTTGTGTTTGCTGATGCAGCATTCAAGAGCCAGCATGGGCAGAGTGCTGTGTAGGCACAGTCATACTCTCCCCAGGCTGACTCATGCACACAGAGCTCAGAAGATTATTTTTTTTGCAGAGATTGCTAGGAAGAGCTGGAAATGCCAAGCATCAATCACTGTCCCCTCAGCTTAGCCCAGGCAGTTGTCCAGCACCCTGCCTTGAGGTGTGCAGGCTCACCCATGGGCTGAGTGCAGGAAAAGCAGAACTAGTGTTGGCAACAGCAAGGCTACCCACAGCTGCAGCCTCAATACTGAGGCAACTGTGAAGGCTGCTGCTCTGGCTGGCCTAGGACAATGCCAGCAACTACAGCAAGCTCTCTGCAGCAGAGCACAGCAGGGATTTGGTAAAGCAGATGGAAGGGAAAATGAGCCACAAAATTGAGATCTGGCTGAGAAGGGAGAGAGAAGTAGCAAGGAATCAACATCAGCACCATGTTGCAGGAGGCTTTTTTGCAGGTAAAGATGGGTTATGTAAACCTATGCTAATCACATCATGCCATTGATGAGCTTTACTTGGGAAGGCTCAGACTTTTAGTTTTATTATGTGGGGCTTCCTTTGCTGACAGCAGCAGCTCCAGTCAAGGAAAGGGGGGAACTGTATTTGAGTGAAAGCCTACTCAGGCCAGTGGCGACTTCACATTCCCACTGTTGAATATCCTTCCTTGTCAGTTCACCACAGATGTTTGATTGTATCCTAGTTTCTTGGGGTTTTTGGTTTTTTTTTGTGGGGTTTTTTATGCACAGCCTAAGTGGTGTCATAAAAAAATACAATAAAATTCTTACATATTTACTCTAAATTGTACGCAGTTGGTTTTAACCTTTCTAAAAATACAACTTACATGTGAATTTTGACTAAGGAATATTTTTAATTCCTGTAGTCCCTGACTAGAACAAGAACTTAGGAAGTCCATGACAAGTTCTAGCAGTGCTAGGGAGCAGACAGAAAGCACTTTCAAAGAAAAAAAGGATATTTACAGAGTGGGTAGCCATCTTTCCTTCCATTAGCATAAGCTGTCATGGGCCAGTAGGTGATGTGCACTGGCTACACCATGTACCTCTTGCTCCTCTTTGTTTCTCCTGGCAACAGACTGCTGGCTCCTTTCCCAGTCCAAGCTTTTCAACTTGAGACAACTCCAAACCACAAATTTGGATCCAATTCTAATTTCCCAAAGCTTGGAGAAGGGTTTTAGTCCCATATCTTGTTAGAAGGTTGCTTCTCATAAATATATAATTCCCTTTGAATATCTAGAATATACAAAATATTTCCAGTAAATCCACACATGACATTATTTCCACGTTTTTCTTTTCTTTTTTTTTCAGTCTAGCCCAGACTCCCAAGAAGAACTGACATATAACTCCACTGAAACTTGCCTCTTTTGACTTTCAGCTGCATTTATTTCTTAATTTCCTCCAGAGATTTGGAAAGTTCCAGACATATGAATTCTAACAGGCTTACTTCTGAGGCAGATCACCTCTCTTCCCTGCCTCATCTCTCTAGGAAATCTCTCCTCTTTCTAGTGAGAAGTTCTACCTGTATTGCTTAAAAAACCCAATCCAACCAACCAAACCAAACCAAATAAAAAAACCAGCAAACCACAGCAAAACAATTGCAGCTGTTTCATGAGGGGTTGACTGTAATTTCCCCTTGTGTACCCATGCAGTGAGATGGAGGAGGGAGGAGGCATGAGGTCCTCCTCACAGCCCATGCTCACAGTGCAGGAAAGCCAATTAAGTTCCCAAAGAGTGGATAAAGGTATGTTTCTAATTGCCTTGGGCCAGGATAAGATTAGAGCAACCACCAGCAGATGAAGGAAAGAAGTTATTATGTGCTTTAAAACCAGTCCCTGGAGGTTTTAGATCAGAACTCCAACCCCCTGACTGGCAATTTGTCATCCTTTTTATTATTTTCTGGAAAGAAAAAGTAGGTGACCTTATTTCAGCTCCTAAAAGTTTTCAAAAGCAACAGCACGTTGTGTAAGGAAGCTTTTTCTGCACTGCACTGGTGACATCATCTGTTTTCTGAACCTGGATCTAGTTGGTGCTAGGCTGTGTTATGGATGAATTGCACAGGCAGTTTTCTGTCTCCATCCTTTAAACCACATCATTTTTAAGAAGTAGCCCACAGTATTTGTTTTGGCTGGGGTTTGCCAGACTGTCTTCAGATTTTAGTCTTGCCAGATATTATTATCATGATCAGTGAAATTTTTCACTGCACTTCTTTCCCTCTGTAAAGAAAGCAAGCTCAGGGCCCATGCATTTCTAAAGATTGAATGTTAGGTAGGATTTGTGCTGAGAAATCTGTGCTGGATTTAGACGTCATATGGAAATTTTTATGATGCTATATATCCACATTTAATTCTTTGTGCTATTCAGTGCTGATCTGTGTCATTTCCCAGACCTCCTCAGACATCATAAAACCTAGTATTTCTTTTATGTTCTCCTATCAAGAGATGCACTCCTGACAAATTTCTTGCTTGCTGGTTAGACCTTTTTCATCTGGATCCATGCTTCTTCCACATGCTGGTTCTTTGAGCCCTATCCATGTATAGATGAGAGGAGGAAAGAAAAAAGGCTGCAACTGTTCCCCTACAAGCCCCTAACATAATTAAAGCTAATGGGAAAACATTTTACTTCTTTGTCCCTTCACACTAGTGAAAGTGGATGCTCTCAGGTTTCCCCTTTCAATTTCCATAGCCTTTTTTAGAGGCTCAGGTTTGGCCAGGAGCTGGCATCTCAGGTATGCTTGAGGTCTGAGTCTCTTCGAGGGAGCCATCAAAGTAGGATACTGAAGGAACAACTAAGAAAAAGCTGCTAGAGGCTTTGGTCTGAAACAAGGACACAAACAGGGAAACTGTGACCAGACACTTAGCAAGGTCACTGATGGACAGCCCTCCTTTAAATCCAGGTGAATCCTAATGTAGCTCCTCATTCATTACTTTTCCATGCTTCCTGAATGTTTAGCTCAGCTTGACTTATAAGAATGAATGAATTCAGCTGTGTCTTTAATACCATATATTCAGGAAGGAGAGAAGGGTCATAAAAATCATCTTGCTAACTAATGACAAGAGTCAGATGACTGAACCTCAACAGACAGTCCAGATCAGAAGCTGGCGTAAAGGATGAATCTGACAGAAAGCTGCAAATAAGCTACATATGTAAACTGGAAATTACTTCAGTGGGAGTCCAGCCCATGGAAGATCTTCAGGATTTGGCCCAAGCAATTGTAATAATGCAAGACAGCTTGGGCAGTTTCTCAACTTTTAGCTAGACAGTCTCTTTATATTTAACTTAACCTCAAAAAGTTTTTCCAAGCCTACTGAAAGGTCTGTTCTTGGGAAATAGGACAGCAAAAAACACTTGGGGGATGTTGTTTCATTAAAATGATCAGGGAATGTGATTATGGTTAGCAAATCTCCAACAGATACTAGAAGCATATCTGTCCTTGTTCAGACAAGACCCCAAGCCATCTCCTCTTTTAGCTGGCACTGCCTTGAGAGGTTGAACTAAGTGATCTCCAAGGATCTCTAATATTAGTTTTTCTGCAATTCTATGAATCTAATGTTACAAAAAGGCTCTAGAACACTACTAGTGATACTTTAAATACCATTCATGGATTTTAAAACTGATGATTAAGTTGTTTCGGAGCCTATTCCAGGCTTCAGTTCTTGTATGACTTTAGGAATTTCTGGAGAACCACTAAGTAAGATGATGCAGGGTACATGTTGTACCTGCTCAGACTTTAGTGGGATGAAAGTATAGGCCAGCTGTTTAGGATATTAAACAGTAGTTTCACATAACCATTTTTAATTGAACTAACATAGCAATATATAAAGCTTGTGGTTTAAAGAATATGTTCACATTTAAAGGTCTTTTGGAGGCTTCCTTGGCTTCAGAACTTCTGTTTATTTTTAGTTGTAAGAAACAAATGATAAAAGATTATATTTTCCATTTTTTCTGTTGCTTATTGACTTGACTTGCTCTTCCTTTCACCAAAAATGAGACAAGCAGTGATAAAAATTTTGTTCACACACAGATGACATTGTATCTTCTTATCCTAAGACATCCGTAAGCAAATGTCCTTATCTTATATAAGTTCCTTAGTGTTTTTGCATGTATAATTCTCCAATTTCATCTGCAGTGCTATTATACTGGAAGTTCAGTTTGCAGGATCAAAATTTGGACAGTCATGAGTTGTGTGACAAATGAGAAAGTGTCAAAACTGTTTACATGACTTTGAGCTGAACTTGCTAAGTTATTTAGATATGTAAACACATAGAGGAAGACCAAAGATAATTCTGGAAAGCCCTTCTATTGACTGGGAACAAGAACTCAAGTTTTGAAGGTCCAAGTCTGCAAAAAACGTTGACATTGTAAAGTGAAATTTAGGTACCTACACCCAAAACTTACAACCCCATCATCTGCTGCCTGTTTGGAGAAGCTCCAACAGTTTCCTGACCAGTAAGTGTTAAGGTACATAGTGCCCAGTAGGTGTTAAGGTACATAGTGCCCAGTAGACGTGTCAGTTCTTTCTGTTGAAGGTGTGAGTTTGCTTGCAAAAACTGAACTGTCTCTGAACTCTTCAGAAAGACAGCAAACATTATTCCCCCACTGAGTTAAAGGAGGTAAAGTGAATTCACTGAGGAAAATATGGATTCCTTGTCTAAAAGAGTGAATGCTGAGCCTTTTTGGTTACTTTATAAAGGAATAACTTCCTTATCAAGTTTGCCTTAGGATCAGGATGAAAATATTAGCACTCATCTAGAAGAAACAAGGCTCTAGGTCCTAACCTCAGGATTATTTCTTCTAAAATCATGATGCTTTCCCATCTGCTTTTGGCTGGGTGAGCAAGGCTCTTCTGCCTGTGTGAGGGGAAGGGCACATGCCATCGATCTTCATGGGTCACTGGGCTGCTGTTGTGCCTGGGGCACAAAGGGGCTTTACCCCCAGACCTAGAATAAGTGTTCAGCTGATAGGCAATAGACCTGACTCTTCCCAGAAGTGCTACTCTGACATGCATGGAGTAAACCAGCAGTCCTCACTCTGAGCATTTATTTATGTACAATGTTAACAAGCATATTTTTGTTTGCTTTACAATTAATTATTTATTGGTTTTCTATTTAGTTCCTAAGGGGGTGAAGTTGTTTATTTTCTCATGGCTTAGTGTCACTGAGAAAATGTTATTGTTGAAAACCTTATTAAAAGTTTTTCACATCTTTCTCTTTTTGTTTATAGCAATACTAACAGTAGCAGTTAGTAAGCCAGCACCTACTTAGTGTTAGGGGCTGCTTTTTAAGCTACATCCACATTAGCAATCCACGTTAGCCATCCAATCTCTGTTGCCCTGATCTCAGTAGGGACAGAGTGTGAGAAACACCTGCCCTGGAGAACTCACCTCTTTCACATTATTTCCAGACCTACACAGACTTGCTAATGAGCACTTTTAACAGTGAGAGGAAGCTGGGAGTTTTGTTTAGGTAATTGTTAGTGGAGGTTCTAGAAAGAAAGGAGCAAGGGCTTATTATCAGTGAGCAGGCAGGCTCCTATGAAATGTGGGGGGGTTGGGGATTTTTTGTTTGTTTGTAAGAGGAAGCAGATGTAAAGTTCAAATATTAATTTCCAGCTTAATCCATGCCTGGCAGAGAGGTTTCAGGCTCCTGGTCTGGCTTATTGCCCTGCTAGATGAAACCTCACTGTTGTTCCTGTTCCCAGCAGAAGCAGGGAGAGCCACCCTAAGTGCTCCCCTGGCAGGGCACTGCTGCCATCCCACATGACCCACAGCACAGTAACTGGCACTGGAGCACAGGCAGCTTCGGAACAAGGAATTCTTGGGACAGGGGTCCTTGGAGGTGGCACATTAAATCCTGTTAATGCTGCTGCTTGAGGAGCATAGCAAGCTAAGCTCTCCTGACCTGCTGCTGTTTAGAGCAGTAATCATATGCTGCAGGTGGGATGGATGTTTTTGTAATCATGTGAAACTCCAACTGTAGGAAGGGAAAATGTGACAAAGCATAATCCTCTGCTAAGGAGCTTGCCATTTAAATACAAGCACATTGTTTCAGGATTAAAAGAGATTAGTGCAATGTAACATGGTCATTGGGCTGGCTAACTCTGGCCTTCCCAGCTCACCCTTCTTAGGCATTACCTCACTGACCATGTGTGGAGATGAGGCACCACAGGTTCCTTTTGCTCTCTGACAGGTCTGTGCATTGCAGTCCTTGTATTATCACTGCAGTTATCTCAGCAGCTCCAGCACAGGCTGAACAATCCATTTCTCTTCCCTCCAACACCACTGAGAGAGATTTTCAGTAGGCAAATGGCTTCCCCACACTAAAATATTTAGAGTGAATCCCTTAAAACTAGTCAGTCTGTATGCTTTGCTGATCCCCAAAGACTTGCAGTTTCCTGCCTTTTGGAGAACTCAGCTCCTTCAGGCTACCTCTGGGTCACAAAAGACCACTGGAAATCCTGTGTCCTCCCCAACAAGACTCCAGCTTCATGGCCTTTTTGATAACTGATTTCAGTACTGTCAGAGCAGATGCCTCACTGTGGTTTGGTACCTGAAAATAGACTATCATCCCACAAATATCCACACACACTCCCTCTGTCAAGTTGCCGAGAGAACTTTTCCATAGCATCACATTTTTTCAGTTTATGCTTTTCTCACCCTTCATTAAGGCAGAACAGCATATTCACACAAAAGCCTTTCAGTCTTTTATAACACTATCAACCAAAACAGAAGCACAGTATTAGAAATGGTCACACTTGAGTTACTCCATAGTGAATCCATATCTATCATGGTAAAAGTAGATATCCTTGCCTTTATAAATAGATCACATCAGTCTGTTGACTACAAGTATTGTCCTGTTTAGGGGGTGGCTCTGCTTAGGTAAGAGTTTCTGTCACTCATAATATCCAAGAAGCTATTTTTATGTGAAGCACCAGGTACCATTTCTATGTGAAGCATAGAAGTATTCTTTTTAGGGTGTAAAAATGAGAATATTTATGTGTTCAGTTATAGTTACAACTCTATGGAAAAAACCCAAATCTTGCAAGAGTCACTCTGTTCTCCATCTCTTCCCTCAATGTACATATTATTATTTTGTATCTTTTTATATGAAGCAGTTATGGTTTATGTTTTCTGGATTGATTGGCTCAGACAAAATAAACAATCTTTTACTTAGGGACACGGTTTGATGGCGTGTTAGTGATAGGTATGGTTGGACTTGATCTTAAGAGGTCTCTTCCAACTTTTGTGATTCTGTGATCTTGTTAAGTTCTTGTTTCAGTGTCTTTCCAGCATTTTTTCCAGTTGTGTACTTCAAAGAGCTTTGATTTTGGGTGAGAATAGACAATAATTTGAACTGTAGAATGCTAATTGTTGTGTGATACTGCTTGTCATCATTTCTCCCATTATTACAGTAAGAGTCACCCAGATTAATGAATCACTTCAAAAAGCAATGTGGTTTTTTTAAGTGGATTTGAGGATAAAATTACATTTAAGGCTTGAGCTGATCTAATGACTTCCTCCCACTGAGATGGGAGGCTCTCCTTTGCCTTCTCCTCCCTCCTATGCTGTACCACCCCAGGCTCAGCTGCACACTCTCAAACCCATGCCACTCCAGGGTGGGTTACATGCCTGCTGGTAATGCAGAGGACCAGAGATCTCATTTGGCTCAGGAAAGGTTCTAGCAGGCATCAGAAGTGTCAGAAGAAGGGGAACAAGATCACTCAGAAGCAGTGGGAGTGGGAATTGGTCCTCCCCCTGTTTCAGCCTGGAGTGAACTGTTAGACTGACACTGCTTTTTATACTGTGTTACTTAGCTCTGGGTTATAATGCAGGAAATACTTAACCCTGCTGTGATTCAAGGTTCATATGAAACAAGGAAGCCATCTGATTTAAAAAGAAATAAATCACTTTAATCCCAGGCCATGAACTGAGGCAGTGATGGGAACATTCTCTCTTTGTTTCTGCATTTACGATGTTTCTCTCACATCACTATGGAAGTAATGTTAGGCTATCAAAATGACAGCATGTGGCAGGCAACAAAAGTAATCTTAGAACACAGAAGGACTATAGGGAAAAAATGGCCTCACATGAAACTATTAGATCCCAGATTTCTCTGCAAGTCTGTGGCATCTGAGACACTCCTTAAGAGAGTCCCCATCTAGTGACTTATCATAACTTAGTCCTATTGCAGTCTGAGAGCTCTGAAAATGCTCCTCACCCCTGTGTGTTTAGCAATTACTGCTATCACTAAAAAGCAGCCATCCCTGACAGGAAACACTAAGGCCATTTTGTGCCATAAAAAAGAAAGTATCTGTTGAGTGGTTGGAAAGAATAGGAAAAGTTTGCTGCCATGGAAGAGTTCTACACGTTGCAGTTAGCCTAGGAATGATTGTAATTAAAAGCAACTGATTTATCCCGTGGAAATCACTAAAAACTTTTGTGCTTACCATTGGCATTATGAATGCTGTCATGCATGGGCATGAGCAGAGTGCCTTTAAATAGCTCACGAGATTTCCTGTGTTTGTGGCTATTCCCCATGTTTCAGAAGCCATGTTTCCCATGTTTCAGAAAGATCCTTCTAAGAAACAAACTGTGGCTCATTAGTTATTCAAGGTATATCTTGATAAAAGGGACTCTTCCCACGCAGGAAGTATTTGTCTAGGAAATGTAGTCATTTGTTCTTCTGTGTGCTCATGTGATTATAATAAAAAAGTGTGACCAATCAAAAGATTCACCAACTATATCAACAGCTAAAAAGTCAGAAAAATGGATGGGTAGCCTGACAGTTTAGACATTCTAGACTGAGTGTCTCCACCTCTCTCACCTTAAAAAAATTACATTGTAGAATCACAGAAAAATTCAGGCTGAAAGGGACCGTGGAGATCATCTAGTATAACCTCTTGCTCAAAACAGGGATATCTTCAAAGTTAACTCCAAAGCCTTTTTTAGTAAGGTTTTAAATGTCACCACAAATGAAGATTTCCCAGCTTTCCTGGATACCTCTTTCAGTACTGTACAACCCTTGGGGAAAACCTGCCTCTTTTCCTAGCAGAATATCCCTTGCTGCAATTTGTGTCCGTGGCTGCTTTGAAGAAAGGCTCAGTTTCTCCAAATCTCCATTTAAAAAACTTTCTATTCTACACACTCAACAAGCTGTTTCCTCAGCCTTTCCTCATATCNCCCTTCCAACCCCTGGCATACTGTGATACTGTCCCTATGTTAAAATTTCTCTTCACCCATTCTTTGGCCCATAAATGATGCTTCCTTTACTGGAAACTGCACCAAAATGCTACTACTCACCTCGAAGAGTGGAGTAACAAATGGGAAGTGTAACATAAGGCTTGGTCTTCAACCCAACATAACAAAAGCTCTCCTCATCAATACGATGTCCCTTTTTCCTAACTCAGAAGTGAATTATCTCATTTTTTACACAGGCAGGTTTACTGCTTCTTGTGAAGTTTTTCAGAGCCTCAAAGGCAGTAATAATGTAGTTTCGTGATGACTCTTATAATGTAGATCAATACTGGACCATCTGTTCAGCTGAGGCACAAAAGGATTAATCCTTGTCCTTCTCTTACCTACCAGTATACCACCTTTTCTATGCTCTAGCCTACCTGCAAATCTTCATGCTGAGATGGTTTTCCATAGTGATTGTAGGTCTGCTTGTGACTGCAATTATTCTGTTTTGCTGAAGAATTTCAGGGTATGGAATATATATATTCCAATAATGTATTAAAGGAGGGCAACATGTCTGAAGCCACATCTGTGGTCCCAGTCCAAGCCTTGATCATCACAAGATAAATAGTCTCCCAACTTGACAGGTACAGTTACCTGTGTTAAATGTACCTTCTTCACTTAAGGAGACTTGCTAACAATCTACCTTATCAAACTCTTTGGCTTTCAGTTAAACTTTTTACTTTTTATATATTGAAAAACACAAGCTAAAATATCACAGAAATTACCAGAAATGCATGGTAAATTATCTCTCTGCTTAGGTGGTGTTAGTAATTACCATGCAATAAGTAAAGAGAAAATGCAGGCATTTTGTGTGTATGCTACCCAATTCTTAGAGCAGTTAATCAACTTGAGAGATTAAACATAAGGCATTTACAAATTAAATGGTGTACGTAGAAGGGAGAAAAGCACCAAACGTAGTGTTTATAATTTTGTTTCCTAGGTGGCTTCAGATAAAAGCATTGAAGTCTTGATAATGAGACACAGTTTTATGAGGTGAATTAATCTCAGCTGTACCATCTGAAAGCACAGTAGTTGTGGTTAAGTCCTGGTTTGCTTTGCATGGACATAAAAAGTATACAAAGTTAGTGTAAGATATTACTCACATGCAGTGGCAGAGCCAAAGGCATACCCCTGTTGTACCAGCAGAAATGGGCCATGGTGTGCCAGGACACAGCAAACACTCATCAATTTGGTTTAACTCTTGGATATCCAATTCTGTGTAAGCTTACCGTAGGTATCAGCACCTGTGGTCTAAGGTCCTTGTCTTTTATAAAGGGCTTATCTAGAATGCTTTCCTAGCTGATTGCAGAAAAACTGTTCTGCGTTTTGTAGGAATGGGAGTGGAAAGTGAACTGCTGAGTAAAGGCCTGAGGGGCTGTCAGTGTCCTTCTGCACTCCTGTAGGCTGGACTAGAGCAAGGACATGGAATGCCAGCCAAAGCAGAGCTCAGGGTACGACCACCAGGCATAGAAATCCACTAATCCAGGTCAGAGGCTGCTCCAAGTAGGAGCCTGCTTTGACTGTGCAGAGACTACTCAGGCTAAGACATAGCCACAAGCTACATAAAACACTTTTCCTGTGCTTGTCACAGTGGTGAAAAGTAATTTTAAAAATATGTGCTCATTATAAACCTGACAAAGAGCCCATTGGGTGCCTTCCTAATTACTTCAATAGCCTTGGGTGGGGTCTTGGACATTTTGGTGAGCTTTTAGTGCCAACAGGGTCAGCTGCTTAACTTTGTGGTGATGTGTGTGCACATGGGACACAGAGACAGCACTGGCAACATATTGGCATGCACATCTCTGCCTCTGCTGGAGCTCAGCAATGCCTCAGCAGACTATTTAACAAGCCACAGGGAACCACAGAGAGTAGGCACTTGTGGGTATTATAATTAGGATTAAACTAATGAGAGCATTTGAACAGAGAGGGAGGCAGAGTAAATAACCACAGGTAAACAGCTCAGAGCCACAGCCTTGGTGCACAGCACTTGGGTCCCAGCTCTCCTTTGTTCCTGCCATTCCTCCTACCCCAGGGCTGGTACCAGGAGGAAACAAGACACTGGGCCACACTATAAAAGGAGACTGTGAGGTGAGGAAGTAGAAAGAGTTAAGAACAACAGGCAGAGCAACCATAGCTGCTGGACAGAATGTAAATCCTCCCTGCTTTGTGGCTGCTAGTGGGTTAACACACTGGGGGAAGCAGTGTCTGCTTCAGCATCTGAGTGTCCTATCTCCTTTCTGGCAGTCAAATACCAAACAAAGTTCCTCCCCATTCAGCTATTCAAAAAGACCCATCAGCTCTCTTGCAACTATTATTCTGTGATTAAAATGGGACTCCTGAAATATGTACAGGCCCCTTGCCTGAGAGGGTATTTTAGGACCAAGTTTACTAGGAGAAAATTAAAATAATGTCAGAGCTATTATCTCGCTGGGACACATGCTTGAACCCACTGATCCAATGAGTTTCTTTCTGCTTTCCAGCTAAAGACAGCAGGACAGGCACATCCCCAGAGGGAGGGGGTGGAGGGCATAAAAGAGGTTATTGTCACAGAGGCAGTAACCTGCAAAATCTGCAAAGCTGCCTTCATCTTTTCCCTTTTCTGTCCAACATTTCAGGAACTTAGCTCAGCTGTTGGTGTTTTCCATTAGGCTTAATGTCAAAATAAAAATTAAAAGGGAAGATAGTGGCTGAAAGAGAGAGATCAACCATCTTTATATTATAATTTCCAAAAGCATTATGTTAAATTCTTTTTTTCTCTACTTCCCATTTGCTACCATTTACATTTAATCTCACTTTGATACTTAATAGCATCTGTTTCAGCATTTTTCTCCTTCCTTTATTCTCCCATTTTGATTAACATATGGCATAGGCATTAGATCCAACTGTTAAAGGTACAGTTTTGGGGGGGTTGTTGATTTTGTTTGTTTTATTCCTTTCCCTTAGTTAAGCTGGCAATAGCCAGTATCATGTGAGGAGACAGAGAGACCTTTTAGAAGGGAAACATATATAATTTTAGAACACTCCACTCATCTATTCCTGTTGGTTTAGTTTAATCATCAGGAAATTTTTCTGTGCAGCACAGACTCTACATTCAGTAGAGTCTCAGTCTATTACTGGGACAGAGAAGTTGTCTCAAAAGGACTGTTAGGACATTTTTTCCTACTCTTTTTTTCAAGTGCTGCTTAGTTCCTGAATAACCTGCTAGCACATACTATACACAGAGCTGTTGTTAGCACTGTACTTGTGCCTACCTATTTTCAGATAAAACTTGCCACAGGTGCTTTCTATATCCATCCAGCCCTATACCCCTTTGTTAGCATAAGGTGTGAGATCTGTCCTGGAGGGGAACCAGCTCCAGGCCAGTGAGGCCAAGCAGTTCCCAGCTGCACCACTGGTTGTGACACCAATGCACTCTCTTGATGCTGAGCTCTTCCAGGCAGACCCACATTATTAGAGACATAAATTCTGCTGGATGAAACCTCCTATCTGCAGCCTGGTTTAAATAGAGGATGTCACAGCTGTGTGAACACATGTATGAAAGAGAGACAGACAGATAGGCATCTTATTTTTCATTGGGCATTTGCATGTTTCTCCAAAGAGGATACTTGTAAAACCTGTATCTGTAGATAAAAAAAATACCACTGCTTTCTGTGGAGCCTGACACAATGATTTGGCTTCAGGAGAAGCCAAACTGGAAATAGTTCTTCAACTGTTTGCATAAACCTTTTGAGCTTTTTAGCTCAAATAAAAGAACTTTTATATCCAAGCCATTCTTGGTTTAGATTTTAGTACCCAACCTCACTTAATGAAGTTTATTAAGCCAGGTTCCAGTTATCACATCTCCTGTTACAAGAACATAAAAGCTTGTCCATTGTAAAAAATGTTCTGTCTGTTTTAAGACAAATCCAACACCTTTCAGAGAAAGAGACAGAGGTTTGACTTCATTCTTCTTTTGTTAAAGTGGCTTCACTTCATGTAAGTAGTTATTCATTAAGAGTGAAGAAGGTGTTAACTAGGGTTATAACATGTTCATGGATGTGAAGGAGCCAAGCTGGGATCCATGCCTCAACTAATATTGATTTTCTTGAAGGAAATGGAGTGCTTACAAAGGAGGAGCCTGAATAACTCTCTCCCCATATAGGCAGTAGACAGATAAGATACTTGTCTCAGATGTAGGAGTTACAAGGACTTAAATCCAACTTTTCTATACCTTGTAGCAATGTGCCATGAGATTTCATTCATCCACTGAGGACTGGCTGCTCTCTAAAGTTTGATTAACAGTTTCCTCTAAATAGTGGTTCAAATTCTCTGAACTATAACAACTTAGCAATAGGGAATTGTTCATCTTCCAGACACAAGGTAGGTCTCTCTCTGAGTGGCCACTGCCATTAGTTCACTGGAGGTTTGGTGCAAGTCTAGCTATTTAGACTGTTCATTTGGTCTCTTGGCGCTTGTTAGCACAGTCCAGGATGCCATGAGCAGCAGATACAGCTTCTGACAAATGACAAGTGCAAACATCAGAGAGGTGAGGTCACTTCAGAGCAAGTTTCCACACCAGAGTGGTGCACAGGTATAGAGGACAGCTTTCCCTCTGGTTGAGGCAGCTACTCGAAGCAGAATGTGCTCTCCCTCCATATGCACATATGTTCTTATATGCTTGTGTATAGTTCTTCAATGAACAAAAAAGACTTGAGAATTTGCTGTGTTTTCCATTACATTTGCTTTCAAGCTTTTGTGCCAAGCTGAAGCAGAAAAAAGTGAGAGCACTTGGGAGACAAACCAGCCCACACCCTTCTCAGCAATGAGAAAGGTAATTTGGTTGTGTTGTCACCCCTGCACTGTATACAGTCAAGAAATCTTGACAGATAATAAGAACACTACACTATTAATGTTGGTGGTTTGTGGGTGCTAGGCACAAGAGAGGCAGGCTGTTCTGGAAAGGAGCAGAGAAATGTAGCAGGCAGCAGCACCACAAGCTTGAGTTTTCCCCTGAGGCAACAAGTCTGACACAACTGGCAGCTCATTTCTCCTGCCCTTGGATGTGAGCTGTTTCTGAATGCCTCCCTTGTGCTAGGGCTGGTACTGAGAGAAACGTGGGCCTAGTGCCAATGGTTACAATTCCCATTAGCTGGAATATACATTAACTTCAGAGGCTGTGGACCTCTTCAGCAAGGGAAAAGCCTGCTGTATGCATCTATTATTTTTCTGAAGGAGGAGGAACTCTCTCCTGCACCTATTGTTCACTCACAAAATCTGTTTGGTTTTGGTTGGTTTTTGTTATTGCAAACAGTTTTATTAAGGTCCTGGACCAGTTTAATCAGCACACTGTAGTGGTTTTAGGTTGTTAAGCAATGTGGCACTGGGCAGCTGCAGCCTGCTGGCTGTGAGGACACACCACAGCACCAGGCAGCTTGTTGAGCCCAGCAGGATGATCGGGGAGCTTGCAGCTACCTCTGCCCCACCATCCATGTACATACAAGGCAAAACAACCACTCTGTGAGACTGGGCTGAAAGAAAGAGATGGCAGCTGGGAAAAGTCTCTTGAAAGCTGTGATGGTTTAAAGCAACTGTGAGAGCCCTTTAGAATCCAGGTCATTTTCCATGGTTTACACCCATCTTTGCTCCTTTATCCTTGAATGAATCTGACATCCTGGACAGATTTTAGCTGTAAGCATGACTGGTTAAATCAATGAGCTCTCTCTGCTCCTGAAACCTAAGATCCAGTCTAGTGCTTTTCATTTCACTGCTGTTTATCAAGAGAAATCCTGGTTCACAAGTGAGGAAAGTATGTCTTGAACAATCATCCAGCACTTCATATGGTCAGGGTATTGATTGCTACTTTAGTCTCTGCAGCTTAGGAGACTTGATTTGTTCTGACCTCCTTTTCCTCTCTAACCTGTGTGTTATTTTCTGTACTGCCAGTAAAACTGTGTGTCTTGGCTCATTATTATGATCAAGTTGCTGTTTCACAAAAGGAAACTAAGGACAGGCCTGGAGAAGTGAGTAGCTAGTATGTGCTGCCACTCTTGTGTGTCCTCACACCCTTCTACCACTGAAATAGGTGTCTTGATTTTTACCTTGGAGGAGCTGGTTGTTTTTCACCCTCTCAGGCTGATAAACAAATCTGTGCATTAAATGTATCTGTTGGTTATGTCACTTGGGAATGAATCAGGATATGACCTGTTTGAATAAAATAATGAGAATTCCTTTCTCTCTTTGTGGCTCACTACAATCAGAGACACAGTGTGGTGGATTGATTGGATGCTTGAAGCAGCCCAGGGTCTCAGCAGAGGTGAAGGCTCATGCGTGCTTAGTGCGATACAAGCAGACTCTGGCCAAAAGGTTTTAGAATCTAAAGAGACAAACAGATGAGGAACAAGGGCAGCATTGTCTTCCCTTTTCTACCCGTAGGGAACTAAGGCTGGAAAAAGTCAAAGGTTTACTCAAAGTTTGCTTTTTGTATGAAGCCTGCATCACTCAAAGAAAGAAGTGGAAGGGTCCCTGAATTCCTTTTAAGACCTTTGCCACAAAGTTGTTCTCATATTTGAAAACTTTGCTGCTTCAGAAGATGATTAATTGCTTCTCTGGAGGTCTGACAGCCAAGCATACTGGTAGCATGGAAAAGTAACCCTCGCATCTGTGAAGGTCTACACATTCTAAGTGGATCTGAGGTGTCAGACAAACATCAGGCCTCCTATTTTTTGAGATTGCTTTGACTTCCTACATCCTGCCTACCTGCAAAATTGCTTATTTAGGCAACTATAAACCAGTAAGATTTTATTTTGCAGCAGAAATGCAATTGCTTTGTGATTTCTCAATGTAAGAAAGCTTGATGGGGTAGGGAAAGTCCATTTTGCAGAGGGGAGTGTTCAGACTGCTTTATGGGTCAACTCTTGCATCTCTCATTGCTTTGCCTACATGGCTGCTCAAGGAGAAAGGAAAAATGGACCTCCCTACTGCTTCCATCTGGAGGGACTGCACTGAGTCATCTTCTTATCTTGCTTGTGTTTTAAATCACTCACATGCCATTGACTCAGGCCTTTTAAAGAAGAATCCAGCTCTGTTCAGTTCCTGTGTTTATATGCTGATCCATAACCTCATCTGCATCTGGCACTCATTCTGAAGCCCACCCTTCTGTTATCCTCTTGATACAATCCAGCCTCATCCCACTCCAGTTTGACTCTATGTAATGCCTCTGCATTACACCTCACCTCAAACACTATCACCTCATAATCCATCTTTACTGTCTCTCTAGTCTCTTAGTTTTATAATTACTAGCCAGAGCCTTTGCCTCTCTTTTTATTCCAGGACAATTTCCTTCCACAGTTTGAATAAACTGATGAATCTAGTGTTATACTGCAAACTAAACCACAAAATCTATATAAAGTTTTGATCTGGCTGTTCTTGGTAATGAGCTTATGTTTATCAGTTCATGTTCCCTCTGCTTCAGAGATGGCATCAGTTGTTCTTGGGTTTTGTATTGTCAGGCTTTCAAGCCTTGCTTTTATTTTGCTTTGGATTTAACATTTCATGGGTGTATTTACTGAAGAGACTTTTTTTTCCTACTGTTCTGAGGATTTAATCATAGAACTCCCCTTCTGAATATTCACTGCTGTCATTATTGACTCTCTAGGCTGAAAGGCAGGAAATTCTCTGCATACTTGACCTTCCTTTATATTAGCAGTGATTTGTGACAGAAAATTCTTGTTTGCTTCATTTCAGACCTCATCCTAGAGTAGTAGGATGCTAACAGAAACTGCTAACAGCATTTTCTGTTGCTTAACAGCAAGTCATGGCCTTGGTGTTTGCATTGGCTTAGTGCCACTGGAGCTTATATTGGCTGCCAACAGGTTGCAAAAAGGCAGAACTGATGAAATCTTTGAAAATTTTATTTTCCAAAAGGGTTATGCTGTATTACCCAGCAAGGACTACATGCTTATAAGCTAGTATAAATCAGCACAGATTCTCTAAGGTAGATGTAGCTCCAGTGATTTACATCAGTAGCTGCCCAAGCAGCTACAAGGGAAATCAACAGCCTGTGTTTTGTAAGGTGCAGCAAGAGAAAAAACGTCAGACTCCCATCAATGACTTTCCATGCAGGCTTCTGCTGACTGCTGTATGTCCATGCTCCTTTCTCTGTGGGTTGCTGTACCACCACCTTGACTGATGCTTGAGGAATTGAACTAAAAACACCCTTGTGTATTGTCTTGAAAATTTGGGGGGAAAATATGGCATCCTTAATTTTTAGTAGTGCCACCCATTTGACCAGAGCAGCCTTACTAGCATATCAGTAAGCGGGTCCAGAGAAGAGCAACAAGGCTGGTGAAGGGACTGGAGCACAAGTCCTATGGGGAGAGGCTAGGGGAGCTGGGGTTTTTTGGCCTGGAGAGGAGGAGGCTCGGAGGAGACCTCGTTGCTGTCTATAACTACCTGGGGGGAAGTTCTGGCCAGGTGGGAGCTGGTCTCTTCTCTCAGGCACCCAGCGATAGGACAAGGGGGCACAGGCTCAAGCTCTGCCGGGGGAAATTTAGGTTGGAGATCAGAAAAATGTTCTTTACAGAGAGGGTGATCAGGCATTGGAGTGGCCTGCCTGGAGAGGTGGTGGATTCACCATCCCTGGAGATTTTTGAACAAAGATTGGATGTGGCACTGAGTGCCATGATCTAGTAAATGGATTTGAGTTGATGGAGGGTTGGACTTGATGATCTCGGAGGTCTTTCCAGCCCGATCGATTCTGTGATTCTGTGATTCATGAAGTCTTAATTTAGGAGAGACCCTAGGTTAGCACTGCTGGGCTTAACTATGCTTAACTTTGCTCTGAGCTGTATTCACAGCCCCAGTTTCAGTATCTAGGCTATCTGTATAGTGTCTGGGGAGAAAGCCTGATGTCTGAGTATGATTCACATAACCCAGACTGAAACACAGATACTATCTTAGCTAGTCAAGAGGAAATACCAAGGAGAAAGGGGTACATTAAATTTGAAGCGTAAAGCTAGTGAGAGTTACTTGTCTCTGCTCAAATATTCATTGTAAAGCTGAATGACTAAAACATAGCTCAAACAGTAGAGGGATCTCTTCTTAATTAGTTAGTATACTCAAACAGGATCCAAGAACCCAGATTTAAATCCTTATTCTTCCTGAGGCAACTTGAACTTTCATCTTTTAAATGAACCTAGTGAATAAGGAAATATCAACAGAATGTGTCCTGCTTCCAAATAAAAAAGATGGCTAGGTAATAAGACTTGCATCTCATGTGTGAGTACTGTGATCATGGCAAAAGAGTCATCCTTGCAATTCCTCCTCCCTGCCACAATGAATATTTAATTACATCCACAGAGAGTTAGTTTCAGTAACAGAGCTGAAAAGCTCCATCCCAGAAGATCCTGTAATTCAGGTCTTAGAGTCATCTCTTACTGTGTGTATTCACATCTCCTCAGGCAGAGAAAGGATCTGAGTGAGGACACCTTATAAAGCAGGCAACTTCTCATATAATCAAGCCACAGTGTAAAATATGTGCTCTATCTGCTTCCTGATTGTGTGGAAAGAATCTGAAATGTTCAACATAAGACTTGAGAAGAGACATCTGCAGTCATATAATTTTGTAAATATTTAGGCAAGTCTAAATATTTGGTTTGAAATGTGAAATAGAATGTAAGCATCTCAATGTTTTCAAGGTAGATACAGTGATATAAGTATTTAAGGAGCCTCACAGGGAAAGCTTAAGCACAGGAGAAATTCAGATATCTGCAAAGCTGCATGGACAGAATTTAAATTTTGGTTATTTAAAAGTAGATCTGTAGAGTATCAGCTCAGCATCTAAGTGCTTTTGTGAATGTAAGCTCAGGCAGCTAGATCCAGGGAGCACTGGGGCAGAAGGACAACTAAAAGATGCCTCAAAGTCCCTTCCAACTTACAACTTCATTGCACTGTTTGGCTGGTTTAGGTTCATCCTGGTTGTTGCACAGAGGCTTGGTGAGATTCTGCTATCCAAACTGTTGCTATAGGAAGCTGCAACCTCAGCTGAGGGGCCAGCAAGTGTCATCATGGATAATGAGGTTCAAATGCCAGTAGTTCAGTTTCAATAGAACTCCTTTCCTTCTGGAAGCTTGTATGTAGCTTTTATTTTTTTTTCTCTTTATGTTCCTAGTGATGAGGGTAGTTCATGGCCTCTTGTGGAAGCTACTTTCTCTTTTTGGTTGATTGCACTGGTGCTGCAGTGCCAGATCAGGGCCTTATATTTTGGGTAGAGAAATGGATCAGCTCTTGGTTTCTAGACCCAGTTCAACCATCAATTCATTCATTGAGTGAGTCACTTTGTCTCCATTTATCCATCTCTGTGGTAGGAAGGAGACCAATCTGTCATGCATTAATATTGTTCCACGGTGCTGGCATACTAGCAGGCAGATGCTGCATGGCCTAAAGAGCAGGGCTCTGGCTGCAGAGCATTTTCTGGTTCAGAGGAACTTCCTCCCTATACACCCTCTCTTTTCAAAACAGAGCCAGGGCAAATCTAAAAAAATAGCCCTTTGATAGAAAATCTGCAAGGGACTCTCATAGTGACTGAGGTATCAGGGCAGACTGGAACCTAGCCTTGGGTCTGGGAGAAGATCATCAAGGCTGTTGGTCTTGGATCACCCCTTGCCTTATTTCCCCTACTATTCTCTTTTTAATTATAATTTATTTCACACAATGAGCTACTAAAAAGAGTACATAAAAGCACCTTACCTGAAGCACAGACTCCAGAGCATCCCCTGGGAATGCAGAATTTCTACACTCCTACCTTGCTGAAGTTGTCCTTTCAGCATGACAGCATCTGCAATGGGAAGGAAGGACAGCTTTGGAATATAACTACTAGCTCTCTGCTCTCACTCTCTATGGGCTGCAAAAAGGCAGCTGGCAGCTTCCCTGTTCAGTCCTTTCCTCCCTGCCCTGTTTCCAGGTTTCCTAAAAAGATTGTGTGAGAGTAGCAGGGTGTGCAGACACTCACTGACAGCATCAAGATGGAAAAGCTGCTCCCTTGTTGTCTAGTAGATTGCTGAAAATTGCATAAATGTCCACTTTCACCTCAAACAGCCTGCCAGAAGCAGCAGTCAGTCACACCTTTCCTGTGCCTGGAAGGTCTCACAGATACTAGGAGCACTGGAGAACTGGCAGCTCTAACATCTAAATTTATGAGAACTGGTAAAACACATTCTCCTTAGCATAACTGTGACAGTGTCTAGCACTACACTGATTTAAGTCCTGGCAGACCAGCTCTCAGTCTCCTGGCTTCAGCAACATGGTATCCTCTCCTACTGGACACAGGATGAACTCTTCACCATAAAGCTCCTCTGCCTGATACTTCCAAAGCAATCTAGGAGTGTTTAATATGTCTAAGTGGTGAGCATTTCCACCCTGCTTCAGTATTCATTATACTTGCAGTGATTCAACCCTCCATTATAGGCAGAAACTGCCTTGAGCTGAAACTCAGCAACTATCTAATAAAATACAATCAGGAGATGAATAGAAGCTGTATAGTTGAAGTGCCCTGAGCATGCTTGAAAGATTTATTTCCTGGCTTCATCTGGAGGGCTTTTTAATAGGGAGGATATGACATTCTGAGTATATACATCCATATGGGAGAGAAAAAGATCTCCTGTGCTAAGAGCGAAAAGAGGCAATTACACTTCTTAAGGAGATGCCACAGGGAAAGCACTATTTATTTTACATAGACCTGTTATATTTACAGCTGCATTTTCTGTAAGAAAGCAGATGTGAGTGCATCACTCATAGTCATAAAGTCAGATTTGCCCTGCAGTTGTGGTACACAAAGAGGGGCAGTCAAAGTTGGAACGTCTGAAGACTGCACTGCAGGCCCTTGAATCACAGAGGCAGAGAGTTTATATTTAAGTTCAGGTAAGGAAAAGGCTGCTAGAGAGTATACTGTAGCCAGATTCAGATCAAGGAGAAGTAAATAATAGTTTAAAAGTCGCATATAATGTTGCTTTAAAGCAACATCTCTAGGGTCTGAAAAAGGAAAGAGCAATCCTGCCATGCCGTCATCTCCCCTCAGCTTGTATGCCAGTCTTATCATGCATCTCTTCTGTCTCTCTTAGCTGCTGCTCCTCTGTTACTCCTAGGGTGCTTGCTCCAGAGGCTAGAGGTGAAGGGGAAGATTAAGGAAGCAAGCTCCCGGGATTCTTCTCTCCCTTTCTAGGCTGAATTTATAAAGCAGTGACAATAAATGAGTGGAGGAAGTGTCTTGTTTGGCAGCCAGGAGGCAGAGCTATCCTGCAGCAATCTTTCTGCCAAGTAGTCCCAATTCTGTTTTAGCAGAGGACAGAATCTGTCTGACCTCCTTCACCCTCTCTTATCAGCTTTAGGTGTAAATAATTCAGTGATACACCTGTAATACACCTTCTGATACCTCAGAAGAGGTTCCACCACTGAAAACTTGTTCCTTTGTTACCCACAGGATTCAAAATGTTCTCAAAAAGTTTTCTTTCATTTCTCAAGCCTGCAATACGCATCCGAAGTGCTGCTTTTCCCCGTATAGCTGACTTAAAAGTATCTTGTTCACAGAGCCTGCTGACATGAAGGTTATCATGCCCAGCTAGGCTGATACAGTTAATATAATGAAGCCATCTACACTCACAGTGTCCTCTTGCTAAAGGGCTTACTAAATTAAACTGTACTTCCTCAACAAGCCCTCCCTACTGGTTAAAGTCTTTCCAGTAAGAGTTATACCACAATGATTTTCCCCAGTAGCTGACAGATCATTCCTCCCTTACTATCGTGCAACTTGCACTTTCTCGATGCAAATCATCTTGAGGCACATCATCTCAGAACTGGCTATGCTGAAGACTGTATCCACTTCCTCCAGAGAGCAACTCATCCTATTCTAAGTGACTTTTCTGGGCTAAGTGAAAGTAATCATCCTCTTGTGACATCTCTCTTTCTGCCCCTCTCTAGGGAATGCAAAACTAGTTTACTCTAGCTCCATGATATCCAGACAGATACATCTGAGTGAGCCCACTCCTAGCTTTAACATTGCATTCAGATCCATCCCTAATATGTTATGGTAACAAGAGTAAATAGCAGGAGAGTCATTTAGCCACTCTCTACTTGAATTATACCTGTTGTCATCTTCTTGGCATGTAATACACTGCCTTACATTCATGTGCTGTCCATGTGGGAGTAACCTGAGGCAGTCTGAGCATAGGAAAATCTGTACATGTAGGAAAAGAAGCAGAGTCGCCTTAAGCAAGACAACCTTATTTGACCTTCCTCCTTCCTTTACAGCTAGTGTAACTCGAAACTGGGACAGAAAAGAATGAGGGGACTGAGGCTAAGGCCAGACATTGGCATGAGGCATACAGGACCTGAACAGGTTTTCTTTTCTCCTTGCCTTCCTGCCAGTGCTCATTAATCCTGAGCTCCTGTGCCCTCTGCCATTCCAGCTCTTGGTCCTTTCCCTTAGTTCTATTTATATCTTCTGAGCTGGAGTCTCCTTTCTTTTTTGCCACTTTTACAAGAGAGTAAATTCATGGGGGTCTCTGGATTTGTTCCTGGCTTACATGCTGTCAAGGGGTTAGGGCTGGGCCAACCACTAATCCAGTGACAGGTGTTATCTATTAACCCCCCTTTCTCCCCACTCCAGGAAGGGAAAAAAGGGAATTAACTAAGACAGTGAATTGTGGATTAGAAACGAAAACTAAAACTACTTTTTATGAAAATAATAACAATGAAATTTATACAATTATATCCAGAACCAACATTGAACTCAAAGCCCCTTGGGGGCAACTACCTCACCATCACCACTGATACTGTAGCAGGACTCACCAGCAGACAGGAATCAGACTCAAGGACTGGATTCTGGAATTGGATTCAGAAAATCTTGAATTGGGAGCAAAGGCAGAATGGACAGAGTCACTGTAGAAGCTCAGCAGAGCTCAGCTGATCCTCAGCAGGAAACCTACCAGTCCACCAGCCCAGATGGCTCAGGTGCTCAGCCTCCAGGAAGGGTAGAAGCCCAAACCTANCCCTGGGTCTTCGTTCATGAAGCCTAGCCATACAAATAGCTTAATCATGCACCTGCCTTGCTTGGGTCTACGGAGGAGACCCCAAGGCCCAAGTTTGGTGTGGGTGTTTCAGGAACTGACCCTCAATTTATACTGGATATAATGTATACAAAATATGTTGGTCAGTTTAGAGTCACTTGAACTCTCTGCTCCTCTCTGCAGCTGTGGCTTTTTACTTCACACCCCGATGTGGTACACAACATTTAGCAGTGGCTTTGAGAAGCTTTGGCTGAAGAAGTAAAATCACTGATCAGAATTAGTTCTGTTCTAATTCAAACTAGGATACGCTCAGCTATAAGATGACAATTAGACTCATCACTTCTAGGCACCAAATGGAGTATTCCCTATCCGTTGATTCTGCTAAATACTCCTTGTTTTTCTGTTTCTCATCAGCCTGTTCCAATACACAGCAACCTGGTGTTATTCCAGTGTTGTATTCCCACAAAACATCCCACAGTGGTCTCCAGCCTTGTCCTGATGCTGCTTAAGCTGTGCCAGGGACAGTATATACCTGCAGCCTTCTACACCATGGGTCATTCTGGGCTAAATGCTCCCAGTGTTGTATTCGCTGAGGCTAGTGTCAGCAGTCAGCAGCCTTTCTGTTCAGCATCACTTCTCCACGTTCAGGCTGGCTATTGTAGATTGTCCTTAGGATTGCTTAGTGTTTCCAGTAGTACCTTTGAAGAGAGCCAGTTAAGGATTTGGACCTTTCTGTTCTCTGCACTGGCCAAACAGAGGAAAAGGCCAGAGAACTTGTCTTGCAGAACTGAAGTCTAGGTGCAGTATTATATGGTCTTAATAAAGGAGTGATTATATGAATCACAGTAGCAAAATGTTCTTGCAGAGCATTCCCCACTCCCTGACTGAAGTGTCCAAGGGCAGCTGTACATCATTCCAGGGGAGGCTTTTGCCTTAGACATGGGTTGGCATACAGCCCACTGCTTTACAGAGAAGTAGCTACAGAGCTGGGATTCAGGACTGTCATTAAATGAAGTGACTTGTGGCTGTTTATTGGACAAAAATAAATTTCAGTTGGCCCATATAACAAATGAAACTCAACTACAAAAATGTAATGATATTTATTCACACAGCTGCCAGCAAACTCACATGCACCATGAGTCATTCCAGATGTGGATAAAAACAAAGTCTGTCTGTGAAAGTAAGTTTCCTGATCCCGAGGAGACTTGGTTTGGGAGAGAAGCTGCACACTGACTTCAGCTGTATTCTGAAGAACAGACAGGTTCTCCTTCAAAGGGGGAGGGGGGGGGAGGAAAAGCCTTTTTTTTTTTTTTTTATTCCTGAAAAGAAAAGAGGTAGGAAATTGAAAAGCTAATATACAGCTAGTCATACTTATTTTAAAGAGAAGGATGCTTTGGAAGACTTTGCTGCTGCTGCTGTTCTATTACAGTTCTCATGCCACTGTGACACACAGATGGAGCAGAGGTAAGATTTAAACATGAAAAACTATTTAAGAGAAAACTTTGAGTTTGTAGATTTGGTCTGAAATTCTGTTCCATTACACATGTATGTTCATATACATACAATTGATCCCTCCCAACTCTGGAATTCTTTTTCTCCATTAAATAGCAAGTCAGCTAAATAATTATATAGATTAAGAGAAAAATACACATGCATAAGTGTATAAAGGTAAAATTATATAGGTATTCTATTGTAATACAAATATATATATATATATGTATGTATAAAATGTATCCCAAGAAACAGAACTTCATTATTTTCTCTTTTTTTTCCCTTTCTCTCTTCTCCTTTTCTCCTGCATTAACAAAACCTTAAATCATGAAACCTGGAAGCAAAATCCTTAGCAGTCACAGATGGCATAATCTTCTCCTCCACCAGGCAGATTCCTGGTTAACAGCAAAACTACAATGCCAGGATTGTGCAAGGTGCCTAGGAATGCCTATGAGCCTACCCTGACAGACTAGCACACACAGCATAGAGAAAGCTACCTGCAGTGAGTGTTACCAGGCTTCTGCCAATATGACAACATATAGCTGTGACATGTTTGTATTCAAGTGTGTGACAGTAACATATGAAATGGTTTGGGACTATTGGACTGCTCAGGAGATGCTTGCTTAAAAGCTTATGACCATGTCCTTTCCCTTTTCTGTTTTATTCTCTCTTCTGGTATTTGGCATGGGTTCAGGAGCTGTTGGAACCGGAGAAAAGAAACACCTCCCAAAAGATTTCTTTGGTTCTGATATTGCAATTTACAGATACTTAAAGGAACCAGATTCTGTTTAAAAAAAATCATTCAGATGCCACCTCAATCTTTCACATTTTCCTCATTATAGCTGGTTCTTTTCTGGTCTGCTGTTTGGATTTGTAGGGGAGGCAATGGCTGAATGAAGCAATGAAGAGCTATGCAATTCTGCTAAGGCTGTATGAGTGCTCTAATTGTTCCTTACAGTTAGTGGGGGTTCCCTCACAGGGCATTGACCTGGGACTCAGAAGGGAAAGTTCTTTCCCTAGCTTTTCCATCAGCCTCTTGGATGACACTGGTACATCATACATATATGTACCTCTTTTTTTCTCTGTCTTACTGTATAATGGAGGTAATGACACCATCATCACTACAAAATCCCTTAATTCTGTAGATAAGAGGGATGACACACAAAAAAGATGAGGAAACCAGAACTATATCTGCATATATGAAAAACAAAACAAAACCCCAAACAAATTCATTGGAGGAATAAGGTCTATTTACATGAAATGGAAAATGAGCAAAAAGAAAAGTATTAATTGCCATGGAATAATCACTATGCAATTTAAGGATTTCTTCACATTTGCTAACACTTATTTTAATTAAACAACGGCACAAGCCGAAAAGGAATCCATACAACTACTAAATACCAATTTTAATCATCATGAATATTTAAAGGAAAACATCAGAACTCTATTATGCCTTTTGGGAAAGTAGATTGTTTTCAATCTGGAAGCTCTAGAGCTTGTTTTTGCAGACTTCTGTGGGAAGAGAAGATCTATTCCCTGTTGTAACAAGGAGTTCAGTTCTCAAAAGTATTGTATACAGACAACTGCCACAGAGGAAACCAGATTTCCTCTTCACAGATGCTGAGACTCTTCAGCTCCAAGTATTTTAGAGGTGTGACTCCTTCAACAACAGCTACTTCAGACAACCTCTACTACTCTAAACTGTGTGTTAGCTCAACAAATATCATCCTAATTGCATTATCTAGAGGGCTAAAGCACTGTCCTATGTTTTTAGTTGCTTAGAAATCTAAGAGGACATTTGAGTACCAAGGCATGACACACCCTTCTGCGCACTCAGAGCTCTTCCCTCCCTCCAAAAATGACAGCTGACTCTTCCTTGGGTTAAAACTCAGTCATTAAGTCTTATCCAACTCCTGATATGAGTTTTGCAATGGGAAAGCAAAGACAGATCAGCATCTGGTCTGATGGAAATGAAAGACATATCTGCATACCATCCTCATGTTGACTAGTAGTCCAGATTGTTTACAAAACAGTAGGACAAAGAGTCCTGCTTTAATTACCAGCAGTGGTTGTTTGCTATAGAAATAACAGTCAGTATTGAGTAAAACAAGGTCTAGCTTTTACCATTTTCTCACCAGGGAGCCCTGGGGCAGCCTTGGATGCCCAGCCCTGTAACCAAGTATTTAAGCTCTGGCTCAAGGAAAAAAGTCAGACTTGTGGAAAGATGAACATACTTGTGCTGACTGGTGAGTGGAAATTCCAGCCTGCCACCTCCCTTTTCCTTTGCTTTTACAAGCATCAATTAATGGGGGGAAAAAAGGGCATTTTTGGAAGGAAAACTGAGTGCTATGTTTATTTTTTTTTCACTCCTTTAGCTGTTTGTATTAAAAATCTCACCCACTCCTTAGCCTCCCTAGGTCCAGCTGTGGACATTGCTCCAGAAGTCACAGGCAAAGCTTGGTCCCTAGGATGGATATGTTCAGGATAATAAAGAAAAGACCCTGAGTGGTGACAGAATAGTTTGCTTATCATCATCTCAGGTTTCCTTGAGCCTCTTGTGGCTTTAGCTTTATGATGTTACCCTCTCAGGTTTTGTAAACCACCTGTGCAGGGAGGTTAGGTCTCTACTGAGTGGTGGTCCCTAGGCAATGGTAGAAGAGAGCTCATACAAATTTCTGAAGGTCACAAATAAGAATTTCAGATCTTAAGAGATACTTTTGCTGGAAAAACCAAGGAACAAATCCTGTTCTTTGACAAAAAAAAACCCCAAACAAATCAACTCCTACCTAAAACTAAAACCAACCAAACAACAAAAACCCACATGCAGTCCCTGGAGATAGTGTCTCTGCTGCCATTCAGTTGCTTACATCAAACTGCTCTGTTGAGTACCACCAGTACATTGGAGACCAAACATTGCAGAGCTTCAGATCTGCATTATAAGAATGACCTGTTCCCTGAGGAGAAACCCCAAGGCAATCCTTATTAGCACATTTCATCTCAGCTGGCTGCAGTTTACTTGCTGTAAGGGCTTCCTGATTCAAACAAACAGCATACAAACAGTAGCATGCTTGCTCAGGGAGTTAGGATGCACTATGATTTCTTGTGGTTGTGGTTTCTTGGACAGTGGGAAAGCAGTTGAAATGGTAAGCTTGCCCCTCAGTGGAAGCTGAAAAAGGAGATGCTGAAAGACACAATCTAAGAAGGTAAATCTCTTCTCACCCAATTTTGAGAAAAGGATGTATTAGCTATATAGAGGTTTCATGCTCCTGGGGAGTGGCTGTGCTGTGCCTTCCAGACCTCTATAGCAGTATTACAATTGCATCCAGATCTAGATGGTCCACATGCATAGTTTTGTACCCTGTATCTAATGTTTGGTGAAAGTCAAATGGTTGTTCCATAACACCATGGGCAGTTTGTTCTCCTTAGAGGCTTTCTGCAGAAGGAACTATTTGGCAGAACAGAAGGCCAGTCCTCCTTGATTTCCCCACAACACTGCAAACTTTTAGTATTTGCTTTAGTGTTGTGGCAACTGAACTCACAAGTTTGATGGAGCAGCTGCTACCTGAACAACTTTGCAGGCTGCTTCTGCTTGTGGGCTTAACTTGAGCAGGCTGGCAGCTCTCCAGTGCCAAGAGAGGGAGGACTCCGTAGAAGAGAAACTAGCTATTGCTAGAAATCCAGTCAATCCTTTTATAAGGAAGCAGTGTTTAATATATTCTGTACTATCATTTGCCATGTGCCAGGTTGCTGGTGATCTTGCAGTGTGAGCAAAGGATGAGTGAGTGCCTTGAAGATTAGGGCATGCACTACGTCCCCATGCCTTTTGACTTTATTTGCCTCTCTTCCCCTCCATTTCATATTGTATCCTAACCACCACACACTCCCTTCTCAAGCAGCTTCTGCCATCCCACCGACAGTAACACATTTGCTGGTTTTGGCTTGGACATCGTGGGCAAAGGGAATGTGGCCTGAACACAGCCATGTAATTACATTACACATGCAATTACAGCACAAATGGTCAAACACACATACATATGCCTGGTGGGCCTTGAGTACACTAGATTATGGTTTTGGCTTATTTAGGACATACCAAGGTTTCCAAAAGTCTGGGCCAAGAGTAAAAAGAGATTACACTAGCTGGACCATCAACAAGAATTTTTAACTTCTTTTAATTTCCATAAAACCATTGTTATCCAATTCTTAAAATCTAGTGCACATATAACAATAAAAGATAAGAAATATTATGAAACAGCCAATTCCATCCAAGCCTGGCTCATACAGTCATAAACTGGTTGACAGAATCAAAAGTTAAAAAGAGAAAGGAGCTAATAATTTTGAGGAAATCTGGGTAAACAACAAGAGGAAGACACATGAGGTAAATCTGTTTTCTCTTTGATATGTGCTAGACAAAGTAAGAACTATGAGCTGAAAATGGCATCAACAGAATCTTCTCAGTGATCCCAGTTCCATCCCAGTACTGAGGACTGGCAAGTCAGTAAGATATTTGATGTCAATTTAGTAATTTTTCTAGGATCCCTGCAAGCTGTAGTGTCCCATCTATTTGCCTCAATCTCAAGTACAGAACTGTCATGGGATCCAGATCATTTTGCTCCCGGGTCCTCATGTCCCAGTCAAAGTCCAACTCAAATCCCTTCCTACACTTTACCTTTAACAACTGCCTCACTGCTCTTAATGCACACTGTTAAGCCAATGTTCCCTTCCACAGGTGAAGCAGCTCTGTTATGAATTAAAAAACCCATGTGCACATGCAAAGACTGAACACTCTGTGAGCCCCCTCCTGCTTACCTTAAACTGGACTGTTGAGTCCAGAGACCCCACTGGTAACAGATGTTATGCAAACAGAGTAAAAGAAGTCCTTCTTCAAAGAACTTTCAGTGTAATTGAGAGGAAACATTAGCATTTCTTTTCATTGTGAGGCACAGAGTAATTAAATCACTTGCCCCAGATCTCCTCAGGATGACTATGTGTACGCAGTCCTGTATGATGCTAATAGTGGTGCTTTTTTCTTTATTCTGGTTCTGAAGCACAAAGTGCTTTTCTTGTTTTCCTGGGGTAGATCATGCCAGATTCAACAGGAGCATAATGACTTCTCAGGCAGAAAGAAATCCTGTCAGAAGCACTGAATAGTACAATGTCACTGAAAGGAAAGTCAGTAGGTCTTAATGATTATCATCAGGCTGCAGAGCCTCTGATTACTCAAATAGTGACAGGCAAGATGTAAATTGCTGAGGTAAAGCACTGAGTGGTGGAGAAATTAACTTTGCACACAGTGCCTGTGCATGGGTTCAAGGCAGGGCAGGACCCCTAGGGCCAGCCTAGTGAGCTGGAGATGAACACTGGTGCTTGCCTGCATGCACAGCCTGCACCCACCCTGAGCTGGGCTCTGCTGTAGCAGGCTGAGTCTATCCAAGAAGCTAGCTGAGTACATGGGACCTAGCTGCAGCAAAACAGAGAGCCTTGGTTTGAAGCAGGCAAACTTTTCTACTACTTGTTTTAACTTTAAAAGCATTGAAATGTGCAAACCAGCAGCACTGACGTCAATGGGAGTTTCGCCACTCTCAGGAGTGAAGCCACAAGCTTGGTCATTATCTGGGATTTGATTTCCTGTAGTAACACCAATTGTTAAAAACTTCCAGCCCAAACCCATTATTTGCTGGTTAGACTGTTTTTCAGCAAAACAGCCCTGGCATGGGTGAAGCTCATGCAGGTCACTACACGGATAGCTGAGGGTGGGAAGCAGTGGAGGAAATGTATTAAAGCATTACAAAAAGTAAAAAAAACAAACCCAAAACCAAACAAAAAATCTCAAGCAACTTGAGGAGAAGCAATACTTGTGGGGAGACCCCTAGACAGAAGTCCCCAAGGGGACAGTCATCTATGGGGTTTCTCTCCCACTGTAAAGAAAAAAAGGGCCCCTGTGTGTCCCTATTACCCCTCTGTCTTTCACTACCCCAAAATTCTGTTTTATTTGGCTACTGCTATGGAATCTTTATGATAAATCCTCCATACCATAGCTGCTGATATAGAGCCGTTAAACTAGCCTGAGTCTGCACCACAAGCCATGAGGCTCCCTTGCCTACTCAGTGGCTAACTTTTAGTTAGTAACTCTTCCTCCCCCTCCTGAGATGCTACAGGCTGCAGCAATAACCTGGTTCCTCTTCTCTTGCTAGCGATGCTGCTTGTAGCAGGGTGACCTCAGGGCTGGGTTTGAGACTAAGAAGAATGTGAGGAGGAGAAAAGCAGAGTTAAATAAGCTCCACTATTCCCAGTTTCCACAAACATTCCTTTCCTCTGGTGAAAGCATCTGTGGGGCCTTTCCTGGCCCAGTTTGCTGGTTAGGTTTGGCAGCTCCTCAGTTCCCCTGAAATCGGCACGCATACCACTCATCCTCTGGAAATTCCTCCCTAGCCACAGGGAAACAGGTCACCAGCCAGGAGCCAGGCTCCAAACTCACTGAGTCTCTCTTTGCTCAAGAGAAGCCAGGCGGGTAGCTTAAAAATAATTGCTGAGAAAGGGAAAAATAAGAGGTTGAGAAGAGATAAAGCAGTGGAAGGGCAATGCTGCACTGCAGTCTCCTGTTGGAGATCCAAAAGTAGAAGGCCTTCTGTGATGCCTGCATGACCCTCTACCCCTTGGCATGGCACTGGGGGAGCAGAACACTTTGGTTAGGTTTTGCCTAACTGTGAAAAGTAAACTGGACTGGATGTGGCTATCTGCTACAAGTCAGGACATCAGGATTTCATTGCCTCCATCTATTTGGCAGGTGGTGGCATGCCTCAAACGGAATTGATGCTTCTAATCTCTTCTCTGCCTTGGAAAGAGTACAAACTTTCCAATCTGGCAGGGCTTATTTGAGCCACAGAACGAGAGATGAGAGGAAAAGGCAAAAGGCAAAAGGCAGAGATGCTGAGAAAGAATAGAAAAAAAACTGGACGTAAAAATGGCAAATGGAAGTAAGTAGTACAAATGAGAGGAAAGGCGGAAGAGAAAGGAAAATGTGGAGAGAGAGAGAAAAAATGTGATAAATGTGGATGGGAAAGATTAATACAGACATTTAAGATTAGGGTACCATTCACCCCCCTGTCAGCATGGTATGCACCCCTATTTGAAACTGCCCTTCAGAAGATGCCCATCTGCCACAGCTGGTCTTCATCTGTCTGCTTCTCAAACTCATGGCATAATTGCTTTTCTCTGGAGCTGGAACTGCCTTTTTCTCATGATTTGTGTTTGCTTCTGGTCCCCACCAGCCTCTTAGCACAACAGGATATTGAGATTGTCTGGACAACTCACCACTGACCACAGTATAAAAGTTAAAGTTACTCTTTTTTTTTTTTTTCCCCTTCCTTTGAGCTTTTAAAACTATGAGGGCATGAAAAAAGGCTCTTCCCATTGGCCAAGACATAGCCTGTTTTATCCCTGGAAGCTGCAAGAAACTTGCTCTTTTATAGGGCTATGGGGCTACAACATTTCCCATTAACACCAGTCACAGTATCAGTGCCACAGCTGCACAAGTCCCTGTTTCCCCCTATCATTCCTTGGAGGAATGGATCAAGTTCTGCAAGCTATCAGCTTCCTCCCTGATTTTCATAATGCTCACAACCAATATATTATGTTTTTGTTTATGCCTGGATCTAAAGAAACACAAAGTAACTATTTATTGATTTTATTTATTAAACACAGATTTTGTGTCTGAGGGAAACATCTGTGTCTTAAGCCCCAACCAAAGACATTTAAGGCATGCTTCATTTTTATTTACTGCAATTGTTCATGGCTTGGCACTGAACAAACTCCATTTCCAGTTAAACACTACTTGTAGACATCCTAATAGAGTGCATCACATGTTAAGTGAAACAATTCATTTACCATAGTGGCAGCAACTTCTGGTTTTCTGGATTGCCATGCCAATTTAGCAGAAAGTTTTGGAAGGTAAGATGTCTTAATGATAGAAGAGTATATACTGCTGCTTTTTTTGCTTTCTAGCCCAAAGGTTTTTAATAAACAGAGGTCAAGGGGCTGACCTACCTTGACACACACTTAGTAAATTTAAATCTCGGTTGGGTCCTCACAAAGGTACAAGGATAGAGATGTACTCAAAGAATTTTTCCACACTGGGGTGTCCCATAACAGGAACCAGTTACAATCAACACAACAAAAATACAGTCAGGCCTAGTTAGTCTCAAGAGGCAAAGGGCAGTGTGTGACTGCTGCTTTGGGCTCTCCAGCAGAATGGCAATAATGACACAGCTCTCCTTCCACTCAGGAGGCCTGGAAGAAGCCAGGGAGAAATGAATGGGCAGCACAGTGTCTGAGCTACAGACAGACTACAGATACCAGTTGTCCTCTGCCAACCACCAAGAACAGCTAAAAGCTGCACTCTGGCCCAGAGTTTTTAGCTGTGTTACCTAACCTCCCCTCTTCCCTGTATCAGGTCCCTGTCTCTTCTTGTGCCCCACTCTCCCTAAAACCAGCCCTGCTGCACAGAAGGAAAACAACAGCCACTCATCTGAGGTTCGGGCAATGATGCATGCAGACATCTGAGAGGGAGTTTTAGATGTTTAGCAACAGGACTGAGAAAGATAAGGCAGTCACAAGCTGACAGTTGCACAGAGTGGGGCTTGTTTTGCCATGGTGGCATTTCTCACGTCCACAGTGAGGAAAGGCTGCAGGCTCCAGCTAATGAAGAAGTCTGTCTTTAAAAAAATCTGCCTGGGAAATACCTAAGTGATAAGGATATCATAAGAAATTATATTTCCCTAGAAAGACACTCCTTTTTTAGCCAAAAATTGTATTTAGGGAGCAGGCTGTTGGTCATTTGCTGTAAATTTCTGGATGCCCTTCAAGCCCTGAATGACTAACTGCTTGTGCCACAGACCATCAATCCAGCACACACCCACTTATGTCAGCCTTAATCTCTGTGCATGCTGCTCACAGCCAGCATGGTCCAGTGGAGGGAATTCCAAAGCTGAATAACATTTGCATATATATCCTCCAATGTAACAACTGGGGACTCTTGAACAAAATATCATTGTCAAAGCAAAGAGCTCAGTTTCCACTTGCACAAAATTCGTCAGTGAGGTAAATGTAACTAAGTCATCACATGTCTTATATACTCTTGTCAAGGGTTAGGGCTGGGCCAACCACTAATCCAGTGGCAGATGCTCTCTATTATCCCCTCTTCCCCCTCCGCCCTGGGAAGGGAAAAGGAGTTACAGAGAGAGAAAGAGAAAAACAGACTTGTGTGTTGGAAGTGAAAACTAAAACTACTTTTATGAAACTGATAACAGCAAAATGAAACATATACAAATATATACAAAGCAAACACCAAACCCAAACCCCCTTGATGGCAACCACATCACCATCAACATGGATACAGTAGCAGGAGGACTCACCAGCAGATGAGACTTGGACTCAGGGGCTGGATTTAGGAACTCTTGGATCAAGATCACAGGCAGAACACACAGAGTCCTGTAGCAGCAGAGCTTAGCTTCTGATCCTCAGCAGGAGAGTTCCCAGTCCACCATCCCATACAGCTCAGGTGCTCAACCTCCAAGAAGGAGAGCAGAGGCCTAAACCTCTCCTTTTTGTATTGTCTGTTAATTAGGTGCTAAATAGCTTAATCATGCACCTGCCTTGCTTGGCTTGGGCTCTATGGAAGACACCCCAAGGCCCAAATCTGGTGTGGGAGTTGGCTGTAAATGAGAAACTGACTCTCAAGTTGTACTGGATATGATGTATATGGAATGGAATATGTTGTTGGTCAGTTTAGGGTCACCTGAACTGTCTGCTCCTCTCTGCAGGTGTAGGCTTTTACTTTGCACCCCAAGCTGGTAGACAACATCTATCAGCGACTTAGAAGAGCTTTAGCTGAGAAGTAAAATCACTGAACAGAATTAGTTCTGTTCTAGCTCAAACCAGGACAAATCTATATCCCTCCCTCCTTTCTGTTTTTATGGTCAAAACCAAAAGTGTGTATCATGTCCAGCTGTCCAGGTTTCTGGCTGCTAGGAGTGTCAGCAGAGGGCAGCAGAGATAACACTGATGTGATTCTGGTGGCAGAGCTGAAAGGTTAAAGAGCACCAGGGAGTGTGAGGGAGAGATAGACTGGTGGAGCCACTCTCTATCATCCCTGAAGCAAGCACAGGAGAAGGACATACCACAAGAAACAACGGACCTTCTGCCCTCTCAAGGAGGAGACCTAGACAAAGGATGAGAATGGAAGCAGATTACTGCCCTAGGTGGCCAGCAATATGCTGGCCTTCCCAGCCTGCCTCAACTTCTCAGGTGCCTTTATACAACAGGTATGGGGCCCTGGAACTGGATGGACAGACAACTGATGATATGGCCAAAGGTCCTTCTGGGATGGAAGGGTTGCCCAGGGCAAGGCCTGCCAATGATATGCAATGGTTTGGCACCCCAAACTCTGAGGGGCTAAGTGCTAGTGAGCTTATCCAAAGTGCTTCTCCAAAGTAACAGTGTCATCTTTACCAAATCCCATGCACAGAAGAGTTAAATCAAAAAGTAAACTGCCAGCTGTTTTCAGTCAGCAACATGCAAGAGGTTTTCACTGGAAATCAAGTCTTCCTCCCTCTCTTCAAATTTATTCTTCCTAATTTAGAGCATAAGGTCATTAACATTTTTTTTCTTTAAACATTTGCTTAAACAATTTTCCTGTAAAACAAAATCTATTTTACAAGATCAGCCTAAAATACTCCAAGAGAAAAGCTTATATGGCAAGGACGAATCTCACTCAATCAAATACATGGGACAAACTGGCAGAGTCCTCTTGGGCTGGGAGCCACTGAATGATAATATCTGGAGGGGAGGAACTGCAGCAGCAGCAGCAGATGTTGAGTTTTGATTTTCCATCAATTTCAGGAGCAACTGTGAGCATTTTGTGCCTTTCAGGTCCCACTCCTCAGAAGACAAGATATTGGGGTTATTTCGATGGCTGTAAAATGTCTGTAAGCCTGAATCTAACCTTCTCTTCCCTCCAACCCCAAGCATGCCTTTCACAGCACAGGGCTCTCACAGACCTGGCTGTCCAGAGAGCAGCACCACAGGCCTAGTGGTGCCAGCTCAGGTCATCTGAGGACCTTGCCCACAGTATCCAGCTGCCTTTCAATCTGCAACACCCAAGGTCCTGGCAGGGTTTTCAGTATTTAATGGTGAATCCAGTTGTACAACAGTCTCAGCTTTATTTCAGCAGACTGAGAAAACTGAAAGATACAGGAATAGTCAGACTTCAGGAGAGCACACAAGAACTACGAACAGTGGAAAAATGACAGCTTTGTAAAATGAAAATCCCATATGTGTCTTTGTGGAGCAGAGAAGGCAGCTATAAAAATAATCCATTTTGCATTCATCCTTCAGATTTCTTTGCTATGTTTCTGGCAATATCACACAGATGATCTTGCCTCTCCTTTGCACCTACACACATTGAAATCTACCAGTTAGATTTTTGTGGGTGATTATATTTGAATTCCATTAATTTTTTAATATTATTTTCATGCAGATGCAGAAATTAACACAATAAGGCACAGATATTCATGCAGGTGTGAAGCTGATAGAATAAATGCCTTCTCCTAGTGACCTTCACCCACTGCTCCAGGAGAGACATGTCATTCCCCTGCCTTTTACCCAGGGATACAGCACAACTTTTTACCCTTCATATTCTGCTAGAATATGACTAGTCCAGTCCAGAAACATATCTGAATCTATCTTCATCTTTGGGTTACTTTCTCAGGCTTCTTGCCTTTTTCCTCTCTACTAGAAAACACACAATGTTTTAAAAAGTCATTGTAGTCAGAAATAACTCATTTCCTCACAAAAAAGACCCACTATCTCCCTGTTTTTTTATTTATTGGGCAAGGCTGATATCTACACTTTCTCCATTCAGCACAAATTCATGTCATTATGAAAACCAGCAGCAGGTGCACTGACATTTGGAGCTCAATGAACAGCTGGAAAGGCAGCTGGGGTTTCCCTGATTTTGAAGAACAAGTGAAATCCCAGAGCAGCTGAGTAGAAAACTGTTCTATGTATTATTCTCCTAATAATTTATTTCAAATCAGGCAGAGAATTGAAGGAATGGGGAGAACAATTCTGGTTCTTTCTAATCTAAGGGGGAAGAAATCTATTTTTTTTTTCTTAATATGCAGATCATGTGACCTTAGAGTTTAAAGTCAGAACAGAATTTCATGTAGTGTCCTTTCCAACAGATCCAATGCATTGTGTTTCATTAATGCATATTTTCTGAAAAGGCAGATAGTTTGATCTGGAAGATACAATGAGATGGAAATCTGTTAATTCTGCTGTTAGCAAATAATAGAGCATTTCCATTCTCCCACATAAAAAGGCAAGGTAATTTCCAAGAGAGCTCTTAAATCTGTATAGATAAAGCACATTACATTTTTCCTACTCTCCAGATAGACATGTTATGGAACTAGTCAATGACAAGAGTTGATACATTGACAAGGATCTGAGCTGTCATTTATGATAACGGAATAAAATTCATTCTTCTCCCTGCTAGGTCTACAGTTGAAACTGGACCTTGATTCCTTTCTCACTCTCTAGTATTGGAATAAATTTTAGATATTCTTTGTGCCAGTTGAATTTACTCTGTTAAAAGTTTAAGGGGATGTGAGCAATAGAAGGGAAAGAAGTGTTTGGCAGCTAGTGGTCCAACCCTTAACTCTAGCAGGAGCAATGACTACCCTAGTTGAAGTGGTCATCCATAGAAAGGAGCCCATGAGCTTGGTGGTTAGATCAAGGGTGTGTAGGCATAAGGAAGGGCTGCTGCTTTTCTTAATCAGCACTGATGTCCATCCTTATGTCATCTGAGAACTGGAATCATCACCAAATATCCTAAGAGCAGATGGAACACACATGCACTGGGATTTTCTCACATGTAGGAGAGCTGCTGGTAGAGCAGCTGTAATGGGGAGTAAAACAGCTAAAACCTACTTCTCTTTTTTTGTTGCTGTTTGTCTCCTTCATTCATGACCAGACAGCTCTCTGGCTTGGCTCACAGCGTGGCCACACAAAGTGGTGTAGGCACAAAGGAAAGGAGGAGAGCTGACAGGGGATAGGCTTGCCAGACTGCCCCTTGCAGCTGCAGCTGTGATTAGGTCAGCCTCTGCAAAACCCTAGCTACTCAGTTGCCTTTGCCTGCCAGGAAACTACGGAAGCCTGACTGAAAAAGCACAAGAAAATGTAAGAAGGCCATTCTTAACAACTGGCCATCTCTCCTTTGTGCTCAGAGTGTCAGGTCTCTGTAAATACACAGCTAGGAGGGCATGCAGAGCTCAAGCCCACCCCTTAGGGCTCTGTGATGCTAATTCTAAAAGGACAGAGAACTCGAAAAAGAGATTTGGTTTGAAAGGGCTTTCCTTTCAGAGCAAAAGAAAGCATGATGCATAGAGCTCTTGGAGCTGCTGCAAGTCTGTCTCTTCCTGCAAAGCAGAGCTCTAATTTCCATTGCTCTTGCCCCATCATTCAACAGGAGAGTCATTCACTTCACTCTGCTCCCAGGGTCCTTCCCCACAGCTCAGCATCAAAACACAAACACCTGGTCGAATTTCTTCCCTCCCTTCCCTGCTCCTTTCTGGGAGAAAGGGAAGTAGATTCGATCATCATTATATCCCTTCACTTCTTCATTTTTTAGGAAACATTTTCAAATGTGTTTAAGATTGCTTAGGGTCTTCCCCTTGTGTAAGGATTGTTGTGAGCAGTGCAGATAGGGAAGGAGAGGTGGCCCTGCATTAAAACAGATATAAAGCACTGGTTCAGTTCCCAACTCTGCCTGAAATTTCATATGTTCCCAAAATTGCTTATTGCCTCTGTGTTAAACCTGTGGAAGAGGGTTGATATTTCTTTTCTTTATTGCTGCCCTTCACTCATATAGTGTTCACCATAGCCTCTCCCCAGTTGCTGCTAATATGGCAGTAAACTGAAGAGTATCAATATATTTCACTTTTTTCCTTCAGTTTTTCTGTGTACATTTTTTCTCTACATGCCTTCTGCTGCAACTTTACTGCAGCATCTTTACTGCAGCATATTAAAGGCCTCTCTTGGCTGACTGCATCTTTGTAAGCACAAATAATTCCAGGTAGGGACCCCCCTCCATATCACCAAGAGAAGAAAAAAATAACACAGCATATATTGTTCTAGGCTGGGAAACAGGTGAGAAATCTGCATGGGGGAAATTCCATCTGAGGCAATAAATTCTCAGACCATTTTAACTGGTCGATGCTAGTCATATCTTTGAAATAATCTTAATTCAATCATAAAAGAAAATAAAATATCCTCTATCTCTCACAAACACAGGCTTAGATGCACCATTTCCTTCTCTAGCAATAACATCTCTCAAGACATTTCTGAAGTGCAGATGGATAGGCTGCAGTGTGTTTTGTCTTATGGTAATAAGACATGCTGTCAGAATGTTTCTCAAAGAGAAGATAGATTAGTAAAAGGAACTTTGAAAAAATTGATTATGTGATGAGCCAAGGGATTGAACACAATCTATTATTAATTTGAAGCATTTCAAACTGCTTTTTTTCCCCTCTAAGAAGTGTTGCCTGTTGCCAGCTTTTGTAGGAATATCTATTCCCCACATCCTTATTGACACAACAGAGTTTCAAGATGGAGATTTTTTTTTTTCTTTTAACAATTCCTTTTACAAATAAAGAAACAAATGTCTACTCTCACTTCTAGCCAACAGGCAGGAATAGAGAGAGACCATTGACACCATTAATTTTAGTCTTAGGAGCCAAGATAGCAAGGATATGGAGCCGAAAGCAAAAAGGGGCAAATTCTCTTGGTAGCTGCTTTTAAAAATGTGCTAGTTCATGCTGGTTTGTAATTAAAATGTCTTCCCCATCTCACTGCTCTGTTTTCCTAAGGGGCACTGGGATTTAATTTCCCAATAAATAAGATCTAAATGTATTAAAGTTGGAATGCACATGCACTTCTTTTCATGGGAGATAACTTAGGTGAGTAACTACAATTCTAGATAAAACTTTCAGAAGCTCACTATAGCACTGTAATGTTTTTTCTTGTCTTTCTAGGGTGTTGTGTGTTTATTTTATCCCTTTTATTCTTCCTCTAACTTCCCACTCTCCTGTGCTAGGGTAAAGGGTTCAACCATTTCTAATATAGTAGCTTTGATACAAAACCAAAAAGTCAGGAAGCATAGAGGAGCTATTCCTGAGCACGGTCCATTGCAGGGCTGGCCAGCCAAAGCTCAGCTTCTGCCCTGGCAGCGATTGCAGACCCAGGGGGATGTAAAGCATCTTGCAGATGGTGAATACACATCCTTCTGGGGATGAGGCAGGTGCAGAACAGCAGGATAGTAAGTAAAGAAGAATGGGATTACTATGCATAAAACATGTTCAGCAATTACTAAAACTGGACTTCTTGTGATTTGTGTTACTATTTTTACTGCCCACCACATAATTCTCATAGGTCAACATCACTTCACCCTGGAGGAAGCAATGCTTCTGGTGCAAAGATCTGCTGCAGGTACAAAGCAGAAAGAAGCTCAGGGTAGCAAAATATTTAGTGACTTTGCAACATGTTAAGGACAGGTATTTCACAGTTAGCCTGGGATAGTGGGGATAGTGAATGGTTACTCCAGCAGTCTTGCTACTCAACATAAGGACTCACTAAAAAGTCATCCAACAGAATTAAAACTCTTAACATATAAAATATACTTCTTGTCTAATTGTAAGCCCTCATAAGGAAGATGATCAAATAGGAACAAGAAACTAAAAGCCTTTATCAAGGATATGCAAACTTTGACACTCATGTCCTCTTCTCTCCTGCAGTGCACAGTCAAGCAAAAATGTAGAGACTGAGTTCAGAACAATGCTTCCCATGCACTGTTAAAGAAAATCCTCTTGTGAGCATTTCAGGCATTTGCCTTAAGATCCAAAGCAGCAATGGCTTCTAGGAACAGCTTAGCAGTCTCTGCAACAAGATAGGTTCAGCCAGCCTAAATCACTCTTAATTTTTGCATGGCATCACAATGGCTACTGTGTCTGCCTACATCACCACCTTGTGACAGTGCTGAGTTCATTTGCTTTGGCAAATGCTTGAACTCCCCTTGAAGAACCACCTTCATCATTCAAAGAAGTCAGTGGTACTGAGAAAATCTGTTAGAAGGTTATCTTCCTTTGACAGAAGCCTGTGAGTGTGCTGAGATGCCTTTAGTGCAAATTCAAGGCAGGTTAGAGAAATATGTCATGACATGAGGAAAATTTCCAGCTCACTAATGGAACCAGAATATACTCCAGGTTGACTAACAGCAAGCTTATGCATCTAGCCTAGGAGATAACTTCTTTGACTCTTGCAGAAGCTGGCACACACACACACACAAAAAAAAAAGCTGAGCATGGCCAAGGATTTTTATTTGCTTTTCTAGCCACATTATGTTTAGGCTAGGGAAAAACTCACAGTACTGGAATATAATTCAAATGCTCTTTTTCCCTGGGCTTGTTGTAGGGCAAAACAAAACAACAACAGACAATCAATTCTTAAAAAAACATTTTATACACTTTGCCATGTTTTCATGAACCTATAAAGTTTAAGCCTTAAAGAAATTTCTAAGCTGTCATGAGCTAAATAGTTAGAAGCAGGGAATAAGCTGACAAACACAGCTGCAGCTTTAAGAACTTGAGTAGCCCTAAAGGGGAATTGGAGTTGAGTCAAGAGAGCTAGAGGAGACTGGACAAACTCCTGCAGTGAACAGTGCAGAAAATAGGGGCTCCTGCATCACATTGTCACAGGCACTTTTCCCTATCCTTAGGGCTACACTTGTTGGCTGCCCACCATCTTCAGGCACAAGCAGTGGTGCTCCCCAGGACGCAGAATGAGGCCATTCAGGGTCAGGCCGGTGGGCTGGGAGTGGGTAATTTCACTCAGGGACACTGCTTCTATCCATCCTCCAGCACTGAAGTGGGCAAAGGACATCAAATCAGGCAGCACTCCTACAGGTTCACTGAAGAAGAGATTTGGAAGATGAGCCCAGTAGTACACAGATATGTAATAGAAAATATTTTCAGTAAGGCTAAACAAAATCTAATTTTTCCTACCTCCTCTCTGTGGATTATAAGCTTTTTCTTATGTGACTATTCAGCCCTTAGGACACCTATTGGAGATGTTTCAACACATTTGTAAGAGAAGTAAAAACAATAAATCAATAGAGTCTCTCTACTGACTTCAAAGATCACTGAGTTGGGTTTTCTCTGTCAATACTGATTAGGGATCTCTGCTCCTCAGACATTCACAGCTACTGCCTTTGAAATGAATCAGCTGCAATAGCAACATAAAATGACAGACATTGCTCTGCATCTTCCTATGAAATATTTGCTTGATAGCATTACAGGGAACCTCCCTTGGGGAAGAAAACAGTAATGACGTGGTAAGTCACAGTCATACTCCTCTGCTGTTCTTTGATACTGCCCAGGTAATTCAGATCAGAGAAGGAAGTAAATGCGGGAAGAAGCCAAGTCAGCAGAAAAGTTTCAAGTGGAACTTTCAATCACTAAATACAGAAACTCTCAGCAAATCTTTGTCTTTGCTTTTGTGCTTAACTAACATGCTATGTCAGTGTAATGAAAATCAGTAAGTGTGCGCTCTAAATGCTCACACAATCTCAGAGGAACTTGTGAATTCCTGGCAAGGACTGTGGAAGGAGTGATGGTGGAAGGATCTGACTACTGTGCAGGAAGAGAGGGAAAGGAAAAGACTGAAACAAAATATGGATGAGGAAAATCAGATCACCATAGCAAATACAAATGAGCTCTGAAAGTTTGAGTAGAGTCTCTAAGAATTGTAATAAAATTTGATATGCTTTGGGAACAAGATAATGAGATCAGGGAGTCAAGAGCTAGCCTGGTCCCTACAGTGAATGGCATGTTTCTGATAAGCATACAAAGGCCTTTCTCACAATACAGCTCAGGCTGTCGTTCCTTTGAATCTCCTAACCTAATCCATACTATCCTGAGAACAGCTGTGTAGGAAAACCCAGCTGCTTTCTGATCTATTACCTGTGATTCAGCAAGAGGGTCAGTACTAAATTGACAATACAGCATTCATTGCTGTGCAAGTCCTTCACTGAAGCTTCTCTGGGTGAGTGGTGATAGGCTGAACCTGATGACTCCTAGCTCAGCTCCATAGTGGGAACGTGCACTTGATCTAAAAGCAATCAGTGTGATGATAAGCAGGACAACACCGAAGCAAGATGCTACAGACACCTTTGCTAAGTATCAGGGAGTATTTGTGATATAAACCATCTGCATATCCAGAAGTGCTCTGAGGCCATTTCCACTGAGA
>VWZO01002592.1:547-42724 GCA_013396975.1 Bucco capensis | reverse complement strand
CCCCATAGCTTGGTGTCATCTGGAAACTTGCTGATGGTGCTGATGCTGAAAATTCTGGAAAATAGGCACTTGGCACAAAGTTAATGGAGAAAGATAAGAGTAACCTTTAGCTGGAATTCCACACCTTTGAGATCTTCAACATGGATGTGTGCCCCCGCCCCGAGGGATTACCCCTTTTATAGATTTTTATTGGTAATTAACATATTGATAACTATAGCCAACCCTGGCACTAGGTTTTCCAATGGCCCACCCCGGTGGTCTTCAGCTCGGCCCTTCAGAGAGAGCCCACGTGGGGCTTGGCCCTCTTCTGTTGTTTTGTCTTCAGGGTATCTGCAGGTGGCTTCTTCAAAACACCATGTCCTTGCCAAGGCATGGGAAAGCCCAAAACAGTCCTTTAGGAACAGGCCTAGTGGCTTCTAATATGTGAACCATTCAGGAACGTTCATATGTCTCTAATAATCCTAGAAATCTACAGAATATACCCAAATCTTTAGGCATCAGAGACACCACTGCTTGCTCAAAAAATGCTGGGAGTCTTACACCTTGCTCTCTCTTTGTAATTGTCAATAAAGAACTTCCCTAGTTCTTGGCTTTTGCTTTGGTAGAAGGACATGGTCACACGTTCAGCTTTGCATCTCAGGCTGACCTAGCAGGAGATTTAGGTGAGCTTTGATTCTTCCTGGAGGCTTTTGTTCCCTGTTAAGAGTATATATGTAATGCTGTCTGCATTAGAGGGAAAATTTGAAGCTAGTTCCATGGTTGGTAGAAAAAGATTTTCTTTTATATCTTCTGATATGCTTCGATGGATAACTCCTAATACCTCTCCTTGACCTTTCTTCTCTTTTGGAGAAGAAAGGAATATGTGTTACTTTCTGAAATAAATAAGAAAACTGAGACTAACTGCAGTACTGTAGGCAACAATACTAACCATAAGATGAGAAGATCTAGTCACTGACTAGTTGAAGAAATGTAACACTTACTGTACTAGTTAGTGAAGACTATGCTATATTGGAAAATGGGCACCAAACTTATTTTCTGCAGTAAAATTTCCTTCCTTTGCCTATTGGAAGGGATACTTGGATACTTGAGCACTGGAGGGAAAAGAAACCCAAACTGTTTTGTCAAACTTTTATGCAAGATTTTTAATATTAGTCTGAACTGCTAAAGGCTGTTAGATTTTGAGTGGACAAAGCGCATGCAGTGGCTATTTACAAAAGATTTGAAGAAAATAAATTACATTGAGGACGTTTTAATGTCATCCTATCTTTGAGAAGGTACTGGCAAAGGCCCTGCATTTTTTACGGTGATTCTCTTAAGTGGCCACATTGCTTTCTGTGTAACTCTTTTATAATGAATCTAATAGAAAAATTTCACCAGCATTTGTTGCAACTGTGAGTGAATGATACCTGAAGCAGGAGGGAATCTGCAAAGTGTGATGGTTCCGCCTGAAATTATGCTTTAATTTTTGGCTTTGCTTGTTTGTTTTGTTTGTTTTTTTTTCCCCATGCTGTTCCTTGCTACCTTTTGGTAAGTAAACTCCAGCTTTCTCCATGTTAATCAAATTCAAAAGCATTCGATGTAGTGCTGTCTTGGTTTGACAAGGCAATTTTTAGGGAAAACCCAGATCAAGAGCCCTGCCTCCCAGGATAAAGAAAGAAAAATAGAAAGAATACACATGCCCACCCAAGGCAAAATGAGAAAAAATAACTTTAACAAATAAATATATATATATAACAGTGAAAATACAGAAACAGGTAGGAAAAACTTTCCTGGTGCCTCCCCCCTCACCGTGCCATGAGGTTTGTTCCTCCCAGCCCTGATAAAACCTGTAAGAAATATAGTCCGGTTGGGGTGGGAAGAAAGATGAGGTGAGCTGAGATGATGGATGGAGCCAGGGAGTTGGATGATTGAAGAAGAAAAGTTCCCAGTCCAAATGGAGAGTGCCGGACACCGTGTGGTCAAGACGGCTGAGAGCCACTTGGCAGTCCTCTCTCTCCTCCTGTGTGCTGTCTCAGTGAAGGTGCAGGGGCAAAGAGAGAGTATGAGGTCTTCTGTCCCAGCTTAAATAGGGAGTGAAGTATCCCAGGGCTCCCCATGCCAGGTGTGGCTTTTGTCCAAGTGATTTGCACATGAAAGCCACTTCCGTGAAGTCTGTGCTGGAATGTGCTCTGCGCCATCAATGTGTCTGCCCCATCAGCACCAGGCCAGGGCCAGGGTTCCGCTTGACTGCCGCTCTAGCCTGCCCTGCACCCACCCATTTGTTGCCATGGCTACCAGTGTCACCTTACTGGGGGAGGGGGGGCTAGGCCAGCAGCAGAGCAGTTTGGAAAACAAAACAAACAGGTCTGGGGGAAGAAGGAGGAGGAAAGGTGGACACAAAGAACTTCCTGTTTCATGTACCCCGTTACAGGTGCACCTGCACAATACATGCTTTGCCTTTCTCATGTAACCCCTGTAAACAGTTTAGAAACTTAACCGTCTTCTGATCAGTACTGGCAAATATATATGCTAAAAGTTGATACTAAAGTAGACAACCTTTTCACCAGTGATTTCTTGAAGATTTCTGTAACACAAAAAAAACAAAATTGGTCATGAAGAGGAACCAGAACCAGAGACTCTAGCATACTTATGACAGCTTTATACAATTCAGTTTTTGATTTTCATGTGACTTGATTTTTAATGAAGGTATTAGCCAAAAGGGACATTTTCTATCCCTTTATGAAATGACATTTGAGGACCATTCCAAAAAACTTGAAATTGGTGTTGAATGAATCAGAAAGAAAACAAGTTAAACCTAACTGTTTTAGTGGACATTAAAGAAGGAATTAATTTTACCGAAGTGTAGCTGAAGGAAAAGTTGCAAAGAAAACATCCTTCTGTGTGTGGAAACCCTTCTAAAGCTAATGTATGCTAGACTACAGAGAATGAGGATTTGAAAATGACTCCTCATGTATTTCAGAGACTTATTTGTACTTTTAAATGTTTTTGTCAATGAAATTAAACTGCAAACTACATAGCTATTTCTGAGAAGTTAAAATTCTTTGCTACTGACTCTTTAAAATAAACATAGGTGATTCCCTGGTTACTGAGGTTTAATATTCACTGTGATTTGCAAATAGCCTTCATTTTGTTTAATGGTTAAATTTCTAGGAATTATTTTTGAGGGCGTAACTGAGGTAAAAAAATGTTTGAAAAGCCTCATTAGGTTAAAATTATTCTTTTATGCAACTGATTGCTCATTAAATATTCACTAGAGCAAAGTGTCTTCATTTTGTTACTGCTCTTTTGAAAAGTCTGATTAGAAAATCTAAGTATTGCGGTTAGACTGCTGCACTTCATGACTCTTGAGGATTTACTGTGTGCATTTCAGCACAATGTATTCTGACACAGATTTCTTGTTTGTAGTCTTTGATAAAGTTAATATAACCAAATAAAATCCACCATTCATTGGTGGATTTTTTTTTTTTTTGAGGAGAGTTGTGATGCATTATACACTGGAAGTCTCACTTCATCTTTTTTTTAATATAATCCTGTTTAGATTTTACACTCTTTGGTTTTGTATCATCAGTGTGCATATTTGAAAATAGTTAGTTTCATTCCTTTCATTCTTCATAGGGTTATACTTTATCCTGGGATTTCAGTCATTGTTTACGCAAGCCATACACATGCAGAAAACCTACCTTTAACATGATTGATACTTTCCCATTCACTGATACTTAAATTCCAGTGAAAATTAGGCATTTTGGCATTGAATATCAGCAGTGTATTCATACTTGTCTAACTGCTGTAGCAGATCTGCAAGACTTCCTAGAAATCTTGGGAAAACCAGAAACATGAATTCTCTAAGGTTCTGCATAGTACAGGCATTCATTCAAACCAAGGGCCACCCATCTGCTTTTGTTTTTCCTCCTGTTTGTTTTCTCAGCTGCCTATGAATTTGTTTGTTACAATGTATAATATTGTAATTTTTTTTTTGCTGTCATCTCTCTGTTCTTGTCCATGCCCACTGGTGGAGGTATTAAGTGGATAAACTAAGGTGTCATTTCAATAGCTTATGTATGTTTATTGCACCCTAATTGACTTGTGAAAACTTGAGTGTCCATTTCTGTAACTGTATCCAAATCTCAAATGGTTTATTTCTTCTTAGAAGTGGTGCATCATCTCCAAAGAGGACATCTGTTAGCACAAGATCCTCAGTGAGGGGCAGCAGAGATCGTTTTACTGGTGAATCATACACAGTGTTGGGTAAGGTGAACTTCTGACTTTTGTTAGTGGTTTAATGTGGTGGAAGGGCAGATTACGTATGAATTTGAGGGAAAATCTGTGATTGTTCAAGGCTGTGTTCTTGATGCTGTCCTGCACAGAGGTAGTTTTGCCTATTAAACACAAAAATTTCATACTACAGGAATTGCCTTCATGTCTGTTGAAGCTCTTCATTACAAAACTCCCAGTGAATGACATTCACTGCTGTTAAATGTGAGTCGATGTTAAATATATCTTGTCTCCATGAGCATAAGTAAAAATGTACTCTATTTTATTTCTATTCTGTTTTCTTGTACATTAATTTTTTGTTCCTTGTAGTTCAGATTTTTGTATTTCTAAGCCTTCACCTTTAAAATAAAACAGAGAAGACATCTTTCGTGCCTGTAAGGAAGCAAGAATTGTAAGGTACACATAAGTATAGCAACTAAATGTGTATTTTTTGGTAGGAGACACTGCTATTGAAAGCGGACAGCATTACTGGGAGGTGAGAGCCCAGAAGGACTGCAAATCCTACAGCATTGGAGTAACATATAGAAACCTGGGGAAATTTGACCAGCTGGGAAAGACTAATTCAAGCTGGTGCATCCATATCAACAACTGGCTGCAAACCACATTTTCAGCAAAACATAATAATAAAAGCAAGACTCTAGATATACCTGTTCCTGACAGAATAGGAGTATACTGCAACTTTGATGGAGGTAAATTACAATCTTAAGAGACACTGGCTAAAAACTTAGCTATCTGTGTCAAGTTGAAACAGTACAAGGCTGAAGTATTACATTACTTCCAGATTGATTTAGTCTCTCTTGAAAATAAGGTCCAGAGCTGTTTCTCTGATAGTGTTTGTAATGTCACGTGACCTGGGTTCATCTATGACAAAGCTACTAGCTGAGAATTTTTCAGTCATGTGGACTGTATGTAATGTGTTCTGGGAACTTTTCCCTGGAAAATAATCAATTTTACAAAAAGTTACACAACAATAGTATTTAAACACGCATTTCAACTTGTTTTCGGTCTTTTCTAGGTCATCTCGCATTTTATAACACAAACTCAATGGAGCTGTTACACTCCTTCAGAACAAAGTTTACCCAACCATTATTACCAGGCTTCATGGTCAGTATCTATAAAATTTTTTTCACTTTCTAGCACTCAATTCAGTTTACTGAAGACATAATTGTTTTTTAGAGGAGGAAACCAGGAGCACTACTCTTGACTGACTAGTAATTTAAAAAATGTCTTATCTGTTTTCTTTCTGATTTCTTGTGGTGCTTATAATAGTACTCCAGTAGGACAGCTCTGCACCTGGATGTCTCAGCTATGTAAATAGAAGTAATTGAATTTGTGTAGGGTAAACTAATAGCACATTCTGGTAGCTGATGGGCCTGCTGCAATAACTGATCAAGACTCATGCAGATGGAAGTCCAAGATGCTGTGAGCTGTCAGATCAGGTGTCATGAGACAGAGCAATACCAGATGCTTCCCTCTGATCTAGAAGACTCTTGTTTTCAAACTTTTAAAAGTTCAGTGGGATTTTCTTGCCAGTTATTTCACTGGTCTCCATAACTTTTTTGTAGGTCTAAGATAATTGCTGAAAACTTGCTGCAATTCTAAAGCAAAAGTTGCATAGGGAAAAGATTACTTACTTCGTTCTGGTTTTCCTTTATAGTTTTAAGTAATTTAACTAAATTTGGAGGCTTCAGCTGCATTATAAGGTGCTATCAAGTGCATCTTATTGTGGGAGCATTTTGTAGGTCTAAGAAAACTTAAGAATCTGGAGGTGGCTAGCATGCAAGTTCATGATAACAACTTGGATGCCTAGGCACTGTTCTCTAGCCTCTTGTAATTCAATGCACAGAAACACATATCGGTAATTTTATAGTGTGATTAGGTCAGTTAATAAAATTTATTATTCTTTTGGGCACGGAGGAGGAGTGGAAAGGTAGTAACTTGCTCAGGCAGCCTTACATCTAACATTTCCAAACACCTGATTTTTCACTTGTATTGGACAGAATTCCTTTCACAATATCTATTGCTGGCTAGATGCACTGACAAGAGGAGTCTAGGTTTTTAATAGCTATTTATTTGGAGGTGATAAAGCAAGGAGTCTTACTGATTGTTTTCAATGTATGGGCAACAGAATAGCTTCAGAAATGTTAGCATGCATGTGTTAGTCATCCCTCTAGCATTGCTGACTCATTAAGTCAGTTCCTAAGGCATCTAGGGAGACATTTGCTTATCACACTTCAGCCTGTCAGCCTGCATCTCATAGAGCTGTTAGTACTTATTAACATCAGCCTTACAGATACTGTGTGGCTTAGCCTGAACAGTTAAAATAAAAACGACAATCTATTTAATTACAGCTCTCAAATTTATTCATAAATGTGGAGATGCGTTCTTGCATGTAACTTATTTGTAGAATAGAAGTCACTGGCACTCGTGCCCCCGAAGCTTCTCAAAACTTTTTTGTACTGTTTACATTGACCTAATTTTGCCATGTCATACCAAAGCTACACATTGCTTTCAGCCATGGGAACATAGTGAGAGCATTGCTTTTCATTGTCATTGTAAGTACCTGCTGCTAGCACATTGGTCTTCAAATAAGTTTTCCTGTTACGAGCAAGTCTTCTAGTATTAAATCTTAGATTTGGTTATAAGCTTAGTCATGCAGCATAGGATACGAAGCATTTTAGAACTTACGGTCTTAAAGGTAAGCTTCTGTGTGATTAGAATGGTTTATAGAGTTCTGTGACTAGAGAGCAAGAGAGAAGACAAATGCAACTGCAGGATAAGTTTTGTATGTTCCATTGTGGAGTGGGAGAAGAGAAATGTAGATGCTTCTTAATGTACAGAATACTGATTATTGATTTATTTCCCCCTTAGATCTGGTGTGGTGGGCTTACAGTGAGTACTGGATTGCAAGTACCAAGTGCTGTGAAAACACTCCAGAAAAGTGAAAATGGATTGAGTAGTTCAACAAGCAGCCTAAACAATACTATCCAGTAATGCTTATTAGACTCTTCTGTTGCTGAATGTTGGTGTGTTTTTCTGTTTAGCTGCTACTCACAGAAGCTTGTGAGCATTGGATTAAACTGGGTTTGCTACCTACTGCTGTTTAAGGCCTGTTTAAGTGCAAAGGCTTGAGGCTAAAGTGTTAGGAACCTACTGTGAATGCAGACAGAAATGTCACAGAGGACTGAACTGTTGCCTATTTCAAAAACAAGTGGAGAAATCAGGAGCTGTAACCATGTACTTTTCTAATACTGTATTTAAGTGTTTTATTATGAATTTGAATGTTAATTTTGTTGTCTATGAAGAATATAATGAATGCCACTTTCTTAGCTCTCCTAACACAAATTACTTGACTATTATTTTTACTGGGCTTCCCATTTGAACTTGTGGTATCAAACATGCATTTCACAAGAATACTTATTTGCTAGCCTAGCCTTGCAAAATATCACAGCAGTATAATTTCAAAAGAATATTAAAAGAAGTTGTAGGCTTCCTATAGAAATAAAACCAGCAAGAGCAGTCTGATTTTTTCCTCATACAAAATCCTATTTCCCATAACTCATTTAAATATCACATATTTAGAGTTCAGCTCCTGTTTATCAAAAATTACAGAAAATGTAAAAACTTAAAGTATTTCAAAACATTATGTCCTTAGTGAAGATGCATTATGGTATCCTGCTATTGAGCTAGGAAATATTTCAGGTAAGAAGTTCAGAACCAGAAGTCCAGAGCTTTTAAAAAACTGAGAATGGTACGGCTTTCTCAGAAGATATTAATTTTTGTTCATCTATTGGCTTTCCAGTTTTTGTGGCATTATTCTGTTTGGATTCTGATAATCAACAATTCACTTTGTTAATCAGATGTGAATGACAAATGGAGTCTTTAGCTGCCAATAGCAAAGCTGCAATACAGCAGAGAGCTTCAGTTTAAATGAATCTCCCCAGGGAAGCTGGGGAGGGGGTGCTATTGCAAAAACATCTGTTAGCTTTTTCAAGCCACCTTCAAAGCTAGCTAAGACTTCTCAAACCAGCTGTGTCAATATCAAAGCTGTGTTTGAGCAGAAGCAGCACTAAATTGTTGGTGATAGATGTAATGGGGTATGTAAAAATAGGAAGTTTGTATCCCAAAAATTGTCTTATCAAACCAAGACAATAGGGCAGTACCCTCTCAGCACAAGCACACATTTTTGTTAACTGTTCTCACTAGCCAAGTGAGGATTTTTTGAGCATTCTGGATAGCTAGTAGTCCAAAAATTGTATGATCTCTTTATCTAGGAGAGGTGTAACTTACATGGAAAGCATCCAACTCTTAACATGATAGCTTGTACCAAATTCCATGTGCGGCTGTATGATCAGAGGATCATATTCTAAAGGATCTCTTTATAGCCTCCAACTTAATGCCTTCCCTTTTTTTATGGGAAAGGAAAATGTGCAAAGTAAGCAAATGCTTTGCCAGCTAACATACAATCTACTTCTGGATCTGAGGTTATATATTTGCAATCATAAATGAAGTGAAACATGTTCCTTCATCTCCATTCCTAGCTGGAAGCTTAGTAACAGTGGTCAAATGCTTCATAATTGGAGAGCTAAAAAATCATGTTGTATTCATTGTGGAAAATCTCATCTTTTCAATGAGAATCATTTGTGTATTATAGAATTCAAATCTGCTTTCTTATCTCTAATTAATTCCAAGAGCCTAGAAATACTTTTCAGATACACACCTGAATCAACTGTTTCCTAACGGAAGATTTTTCCTAATATCACCTGAATTGTTGCAATTTCATGCTCATAGAGTCCATAATGAATTGTATAATTTCCTGTTTCAGTCTGTAAAAACATGACCTAATCATGTAAAATCTTGTTAAGTCTCATGTGTCCTTTGTGTCCATCAGGATTTCTCAAGAGGAGAAGAAATTCCTTGAACAACTTATAATTGAACTGGTTATGATGCCAGGTGGAAAGCTTTACATTTTCTTTTTCATTTTATTACCTGCTCTAAAAAGTTTTGTTTCTCTTGAGAAATCATGAAGTTGACAGCACAGTTGAGCCCTTAATGTTCATTATATATCTGGAACTTAAGCATCTCTAAATATTTGCATTGTGAACAAAGTTAGATGTAACCTCTTTTGGAGAAGAAAGTGCAAAACAATTTCCAGTTTAACTGTACCTTCCTGTACCAGTTTACAGTCTTAGGTCTTGAAAAAAAGATACTAGAAGGTGACATGGTTCTTATATCTATTTTACAGATACAGATGCTGTTATTGTCCAAATAGTCTGTGTAGTAATCGTAAACATTTCATCCTCATTTCTTTCCTTTTTACTGTAATGAACACCTGACTGGGACTTCTGGGGGCCCAGCTGCTATGAATTCAGTGGTATGTGAGGGAGCAAGACTTGCAAGCTTTTGGACCCTGGTGGTGTTTAGAGAGAGGAGGGTTAAGATGCATGTTTCTGGTTTTGAGACTTGTTCTGTTGAATGACTGTGGTAAACAGACATCAAAATAGACTAACTGTTCACACTGCCCAGTCATTGGCTTGATCTGTGGTGTTCAGCTACAGTTCCTATTTAAATTTCCTTTTTCGGAAAGAAAGGGAATGTTTACAGTAAATTTTTGTGTACTGAGAAAGAACCATGAGTAATCTCCAAGCCTACGTAACATTTAAATTACTAAGTTACTTTAGCAAGATGTAGTGCAGCCTACAAGGTGAATTTGATATGCACAATGTAAAAAATTTTTCTTTAACAATTAGAAGAAAGTCTTGAAGTATTTCATGTTGTGACCTATGACTTGAAAGTTTTAGTTTAACTGATGTCCTAGATGAATTTAATGTGACTTTTTACCCTTAAAGGATGAATTTGTTGTATAATAGTTTGCACAGATGTCAATCTTTTGCTGCTAACAGCTAGTCCAATTGTTTTTAGTAAATGGGGATATGAAGAATTGCCTTAAGCACTTTAGATTTTAGACTGTTTTTTCTGAACTAGTGTCTGTCCAGTACCAGTATATTGGTAATATTTTTATTGCAGTTGGTGCACTGTTTGTACCTGCAGCTGGAGGGGGATGCAAGCAGCCTGTAAAGTTACTTTTTTGTGAGAGGCATTCACTTCAGGGATTGGAAAGGTTGTTCTTTGGCAATGGATTAGACCTTTTGAAGGTATGTCATTTTGCCCTGTAGTTAACACTAATATGCCTGGTGACTTTAATACTCTCTGAGCCTCTCTGCTTGATGCTGTTTGGTAGCTAGACAGTGTTCTTCTGTATGACTCAAATGCGATTTTTAATTTTTTTTGTTACAATACTGGTTACTCGTAGTCTGATTTCAGAATACCTGGTGAAGAACTAACATTTTCATTGAGTTTTCCTTTTCCTCAAGTACATCAGAAAACTGTAGCTTTCATTGTTTCTATGGAAAGCTCTATGAACTGCAGTAAGGGATATTAGTTTTTGAAAAGATGATTTAAAAACATCCAGATGATAGCTTCTTTTCCAAATACCAAATATGGCAGAAATCCGGTTTCCTCCCCATCGCCCTTGCATTTCATAGTAAGATGGGGAAACAAGCTCTTCTAATAAGATTTAGCTTCAAGAATGTTAAATTGCAGCATATAAAGAAATACTTGGAGTTGTGGCGTACTCTCCCTTTCATCATGGCACCTTCAATACACGGTAGAAGAGCACATATTTCTGCTAATCAAAGTGATCTTATCAAAATCAAAAAACCGCCACACCAATCAAACAACCCACACTGGGTTTACTCACAACATCTAAAAGACTGGTTGTTCAAAACAGAAAATCAGACTTAAGGGTTTCAGTCTCATAAGGATCACAGGTTATGAACGTGATGCATACTTTGATAGACAATGGCAACGGGTTCTATTGATTAATCCCCCCACTTCCACCCTGCCAGCCTCACTGACCATAAATAGCCCGAATGCCCTGTTGGAAGAGGAAGCCTGGATGTGGTTTTCCCTTACCGTCTTACCCGAAGAGGAGAGATGTCCGTCGCCTGCTGCACCCGCCGCTGCTGTCATCGTCCTGCCACGCCTGCCTGTGCAGCGGCGCCTCCCGGTGAGCGACCTGCGCGACGGTAACCGACCGTCGCTTGGACGTACCTCAGGAATTCTTTGCCACTGCTTCACCCCTGGCCCCTATGGGGAGCGCCCGACGAAAGCGGCTTCTTGCTGTCCGCATCGGGTGGCAGGGGTGTCCCAGAGGCTGCGGCGTGTTTTGGTGTCTTTGACTTGTGATTCGAGCTCTTTGTATATTTAATACAGAAATTTGAAATCCGACGTGCTTAAGTTTTCCTAGTTTTATCTTCATTCGCGGCCGCGTTCGGAGGTGTCGGGTCTCCGGGTGGGGCGTGGCTGAGAGACCTGTTAACGGCAGACCTGAGGCTGGGCCCCGGGGGAGCTGCGGAACGTCCTCGTAGGAGCTTCAGCTCCGGATCGGGTTCGGCCCCCGGCGCGCATGCGCGCGCGATGGCGGGCGGTGTCGCAGCTGGGAGCCGCACCGCAGGTAAGAGCTGCCAGGGCAGCGGAAGTCTGCGGTGCCCCGGCGCTCTGGCTCGGTGGGTAGAAGTGGGGAGGGCCGGGTGAGGCACGGCGGTGCAGGTGACAACTCCCGGGGACCCTGGAGCTGAGCGGCCGCCGTAGCGGATCCGCTAGGCTTCCATGGGCCGCCGCGGCGCCCAGCTCGGGCCTGTTTGCTGCAGCCGGCGGGGTGATGGCGCAGGCTGCTCAGCGCCCCGCTCTCTTGGCGTGCAGGGAGGCACTGGGAGACCGGAGAAGATGAGAGACGCCGCGCTTCTTCCGGGCGGTGATCGAGAGCGTATCGAAGACTAATGCAGAAAATTAATAAGAACGTGATCCTGGCGCTCCTTTCTCTGACCAGTCTGGTTTTCCTCCTCTTCCAGTTATACAATTACAAGTTTTACCTGTCAAAGGTAAGAGAGACACATTTGGCTAGCAATTCTTGTAGTATTGACATGAAGCAGGTAGGTAGCCTGAGTGAGTTTCTGCCAAGTGAAGTCAGACCAAGTGCTCTTCTGAAGAAACAATGAAGGCAGCATTTATTGGTTACAGATTTTTCAACGTGTGTTTTTTTTAAAATAAAACCCAGTTTTTTCAGCAGTTGTCTTTGAGCTTTTGTGATTCAGTGTTTGAAATTTTCCAGAAGTTATGGATGAAATCCTGCATTTATACTGCCCATGGAATGTTTAGGTGAGTGTGATTTTTTTTTTTTTTTTTTTAATGGAAAAAGACATAAATGTTACTATGAATGAAATACTCTGATTTTGATTTTTTTTTTTTTAAAGGCTTCACAGTTTAGTTTACAGTAGCAAAACAGATTGAGCAAAGGAATCAATTTTATTTTAATGGAAGAACCATATAGGTATCATGTTTCCTGAGTTTGTTTTCTTCACTCTTTGTGCTAGGTAGTACGGCAACCTTTGACTTTTTTACATTTTCTGGTTGTAGACAAGGCTGTGAATGAGAAATTCTTCTTACACTTGAAAAGCTGAAAGCTGAGCCAGTTACTGGCTTGGCTTTATCATATGAATATGCTCTTAAGATTTAATTCTCCAGATTATGTCTGAAAGGACTGAGGCATAGTTCTGCTGTCTTTCCCCAGGTGGTATTTGCATAACAGCGTTTCTCATCTTTCTGTTTTTCATTTACTGGCATACTGATTTAGAAGCCTGAGGCCTTAGCATGCAATCCTTTCCTATCTGGAAGTCAGCAAGGCTTGAGTTGTCCTAAATACATTAAATCAGAGCAGTTGTTGATGATTTCATATTCAGTGCTGTAGTTGACTGATCAGAGGCATAACCACAGTGCTAACTGGGTAACTGCCCCTAAATGTACTGTTAAATCCTAAGTAGGGATTCAGCTAAAACTTAACTTTTTTTACCTTTTCTTTTTCTCTCCTCCTCCCCTTCTATGGTTTTGAAAGAATGGAGCAGTTTTTTCCAAAGTCAGAGGAAGCCAGTCAGGCCAGCACAGCACTAGATGGGTATGTACAACACCATTGGTTCACACGGTTCTTCTGCACGTCTCAGACAACTCAGAATTTCCAACTTGGGCCTCTTTTCACTGGGGTTTATTTAATAGTATGGACTACTTCAGTGAGTCAAGTTATGAAGTGTTTTAAAACAGCAGTTTAAAATGGAGTTGAGAAATGGTTACAGTTTAGCAGTCTTTGCCTGTGCAATGCATAGAAGCATTGTTAATGTTTTGAGAAGCAAAACCTTTTTCTGATGCTGACATTTTGATCCAGGCTTTTGTGGTTTTTTCAGACTGAGTATTGAAAAGATTTGCTTATTGTACATGCAGTTTATTTGGTAGTATCATGGTAAAAGAGTTGGCTGCAGGTCTTCGGTCACAGAATACCCCTTTGCTTGCTCCACTTGTTTCATAGAATCATAGTATGGTTTGGGTTGGAAGGGACCTCTGGAGGTCATCTAGTCCAACCCCACTGCAGTGGGCAGGGACATCCCCATCCAGATCAGGTTGCCCAGAGCCCTGTCAAGCCTCACCTTAATAGNTCTTGTCCACCAGCATCCCCAAGTCCTTTTCTGCAGGGCTGCTCTCCATCATCTCATCCCCTAGCCTGTATTGATAGTGGGGATTGTTCTGACCCAGGTGTAGGACCCTGCACTTGGTCTTGTTGAAACTCATGAGGTTCACCTGGGCCTACCTCTCCAGCTTGTCCAGGTCCTTCTGGATGACATCTTGCTGGGTCTGGGTCATAAAGCTCTTCACAATCAGGAAAATGTTACATCTCAGCATTTACCAGTTGCTGTATTCCAGTGTTAAGGAGCAGTGTTAGGAGTGCCATTAGATACTTGGAATGGGTTATTTTTTTTGTTGTGTCTTGCTTAAAGTTTGCAAGATTCAGTGAGACCAAAGCATCATGTTGGCCTCAGGGAATCAGAAGCTCAGTTACGGTATTTGTAGTTAACATTTTTGGGAGATACTTTTACAGAAGTCTTTTGTTAGCAGATCTCCCAGTGGAAAAACGGTGTAGCAAACTAGCCATTTAATTGTCTTGTTCCTGTTAAGCAAGAGGAAAGGTGCTCTGGTTAAGAGTTGTTCATGGGAATAATCCAAACCAACTGCTCTGTGGACTGTTTGCTTGCACCTGGAATGTCTCACTATTCTTGTAGGTGGCACCTGTTGAAACTATGGACTAAGTGTTAGGTGGCATGGTCACAGTGGGCTGCCAGTCTGTGGACAGAGTTCTCATTAAGCTTTAACTTGATCTTATGAGATCATTCGCAACAAAGCAGAATGCTCCATGGTCTTGCCAGGGAATTGTTGAACTCCAGACTTTCTTCAGAGTCCCTGGGTGATGAGTCCAAAGTACTCTATTTGACTGTGTTTTATCTTCTCTTTCTACCAGTTACTGAAGTTCCAGCTAAAAGCATGTTTCCCTAGAGAAAGTGACATGCAATAAAAATTAGATATTTTTGCACAGATTTGTTTTCTGTTGTTCTGACAATTTTAGTTACAGAAATAACATGAGCACATTACATCCCTTTCAGCTCCATATAGCTGAGATCACTAAGAGTGACTTTGCTTCTGTCTGTGTGGTACATGTACTGCTGCTGCCTAAATTCTTTGTTGATCCACATTCTGGTGATCAGAGTTCCCTAGACCCTCCTTTTTTGAAGATGGTGTGATAGTTGTATTTTCTCAGACCTGAGGAACAGCTCTTGACCACCATGGCTGTTCAAGATGTTGCAGGGCAGCCTCAGAACGACATCAGACAGCTTGCTCAGTACCCACACGTGCAACACATCTCAGCCTATAATCACTGCGTTATCCAACTGCTTTCCAACTTAGTCTTGAGCTGGAAAGAATCTGGAGTTAGCCTAGAGTCTGTTCTCAAGTCTAGTGCTCTAGAGCTAAAGTGCTTTAACTTGTAGAAAGTTCTAATTGAATCTGGAAGTTTTTTACTCTAGTCTTAGAGACCTGGAAAGCCTGAGAGCAGCCTGCTGTTCTGAAAGAGAAAATTTCCATTTCTGCATTTATTAATAGAAGCAAAGTGCACGCTAAGAACATGGATTGGGAGATAAGTTCCTTTTGTCAGTGGGTTGGGTTTTTTTCTTCTATGAAAGATTTTTAGTGTATTAATCATTGTGCCCTTGAAGATGATGTTTCTAATTTATAACTTTATGCTCTGTCAAACAGCATGTGGTTAGGAAGTTCCTAGGCTTAATATCCAGTCACAATATCCCAGTGTATTTGATTGATCCTTTGATTCTGGGACTGGTTGATAAAGACATTGAACAAATCAGAAGTTCTTCTGATGTCCCTAGTCCAGAATGCAAGTACTTTTGTGCTCCAAGAGACTTCACTACATTTGCACTACTGGACAAAACATGGAAACATGAAGTAAGTGCCTTTTCTTCAGTTCACATTTGTGTAGTGTAATGCATTCAGATGTTCTATGATTTTGTGACATAGTGCTTTCATTTTTGTACCATTCACAAGGCCTCTGAATACGTTGTGTGGAAATCTTATAGAAGTATTGATAAAAGGTATTTATGGATAACTGGAAGTTTTGAGATGCTGTCTGCAGTATTCATAAACACTTGTAGTAAGAGGCCATGCCCAAAGAACCCAGAAAGTGGTCTGTTGGAAAGGAAGAAGAAAACCTTAGGCCTGTTTTGTAGGTGCAGTCATAATAAATCATGAGTTTGGAGATCTATCAAGGAAATACAGGTATTGCTGTGACAAGATTGGAAAGATTATCATAGTCTGCTGGTTTACATTTCTTTTAGTACATCCTTGTACTTAACACCATTTTATTTTGTCACTTAGTGCGTTGGTGTATCTGCTTTTCTTTAGTGTTACGATTTTTTTAAATTGATGTGTTAAAAATAGAATTGTAATATTTGATGAAGGACAAAATGGAACCCAAGATTATATCCTCAATTAAGTGTCATCTGGAAATTTTTATTAGATTAATTCATACAGGTAAAGATAGCTGTGAATGAGTTCCACTCAATTGAGTGGTGGCACTCAATCTGGTCAGGTAGTTGTTTTACAGGTAGCTGTAGAGGAGTTAAAGAAAGTAAGAATAAGATTATGTGGCAGCACACTAATATAAATCCATTTGGACATTCTTTTGTGGCTCATTGATGATGTCTATAGTATCCAGAGATGAAGCTGATAGACCTAGAAAACAGTTCAAGAAGGGTAATTGAAAGATGCTGATTGGTTCTTTTCTTATCAGCCAGAATTTAATTGCCTCTTTGTGTGGAAATATGAAAGCCTGTTGCCTAGTGCGATGTTCAGTGTTTAGTGAGATTTAGATAAATACTTATGTGCAACATAAAAGAAGATTTTGTAGTAATTGTTTTTGTATAAATGGTATTCAAGGACTTAGGAATGCCAGTTTTGGTGCAAGAAAAACTTTAGAGAATAGTTTGAGGGTGCAGAAGAGTATGTTATAACAAGGAGCAAACCTAGTCCAAGCATGGTTTACAAAGTTTATTTGTTGTTTTATTACATAGTTTGAGGTAAAAAATTTAAGACAAGGAACTACAGTGATTGGAATTGGTGGTGATTCCTAATCTTTAAGGTCTTAGAAATTTTTGAGTCGTTTGTGCTTAACTCTGATTAGAAAATGTCAGTTAATAATGTTAATAATGTCAGTTAATAATAAGCATTTAGTGTTAAACCTTGGTTTCTCTAATCTTTATTTTTTTCTCTCTCTCCCACCCTTTCACCTTCACTTTTAGATTGGCCTTTTTAGAACTGCTGAGAAAATGGGGTTCCAGTGGCTAAAGATTATAAACAAGGACCCCCGCTTGGATGGAATAGATGACTTGTCTGGAATTGAAATTCCCTTGCACTACATATTTAAACTATCATCTCATGCTATTCACCTTGTGGTCTTCTATGAAAGGAGTGGCAATTACCTCTGGCATGGCCCCCTGAGACTCAAGCAACATATGGACAGAAAGTTTGTGCCTTTCCAGAAACTCCACTTTGGTCGCTACCCTGGAGCATATGAAAAGTGAGTTCAGAATAGAGAAAGGACAAATCCATAATTGGCACTCCCAAAATAACTTCTTTCTCCTGTGTATAAAACTACTTTCTTTCCTAGAGTCAGATTGTAAAATGTAGCACATGTATGGCTTAGCCCTCAAAGTGCAGGTAAAATAAGGTATGAAAATAAATCCAGTTCTTTTTACCAGAAAACAAGAGCAAAATTAAAGACTGCATTTCAGAGGAAGTTGCTGTGTAGCCAGGCTGAAGCAGGCAGAAAGATGAGAGAAGTCAAAGAAGTCATAACTGAGGTTGAATATATCAGAAAATCATCTGCTAAAGTCAGTGGAAATGTATCCAGAAGTTAAATACAGATGTGGAGCATTAAATTAAAGGGGAAACAGCAGAAATCCATTCAGTAACAGTTCAAATAATCAGTGTTGTAGAAGATGAATAGGGAGGTGATGTTTATACCACAAAGATGTGGCAGCCACTGCATCTAACCCATGCTCTTAATATGCTGATGGGACTCCTTTGTTGCATAAATGTTTGAATTGGTGGTATTATTTGTCCATAGTCTTATGCTTATGTCTGTCTTTTACTACAATACTTTCAATAATATATTTTAAGTAAATACAGATCCTGTCACTATTTTCAAAGCCAAGCACATACTGCTAGCCTTTGAGAACAGCATTCCTGTATTTAATGTGTATAGGCCATAAATCAAAGTTGGCCAGATGTTTCACAGGTGAAAACAAATGTTTAACTTTTTCCTCAAAATTGGCACTGTTCGTTCTTCCTTTTAAAACATGAATCTATACTGATTATGTACTTGTATTTGAAGTGTCGAATTAGTAAGCTGTCAAACGTCACATTTCATCCATTGTGAAGGCTGACTAGTTTTTAAACTTCTAGTGTAAATAGCCTCAAAGTACAGGATAAATGTGGTTCTTAAGTGCATCTCATACTTAAACAACTAAATAAATAGCCTGAATTTTAAAACGCACTGAAAAACAGCTCTGAACAAATTTGGTGCATGTCATGCGTCAGTAAAGGAACCAGTGATTTAAGTAAATATGAGCTTATAAACATGAAGTTTCTTTTTTAAACAAAATGTTGATGTGTATAGGGAATTTGAAGCTCTTACTGCTCTTGCATTATAATCAGTTGTGGACGTATTTGGACAGAGGAGTCACTGCTAGTACTATGCATTAAGTTTTTAACCTGAGCCAGAGGAAGAAGTGGCTTGTGGTGTATAAAGAAATTGAATGGGGTACTGTATGATCTTTTTTTCCCTGTAGGCCAGAACTACTTCTTGTTTCCATTGATGACTTGAAAGTTCAAATTCCAAAAAATCCATCCAGTTTTCTAGAGGAGATGTCACACTCTAGATTTCTTGAATGTAGGTACAGAGAAGCTCAAGCTTTCGTTCAGGTTAGTGGTAATAACGTAGTGTCTCTGAGATGTTTTCACTGATTGACCCAAACTTACAGTTAACTTGTTTTTACCTGGATGAGCTGGTTCGCATAAATAAAGTTAAATACAGCCTCTGAGAGTCTGTCTTCTTTATATGTGAGCATATTTTTATTCCTATTCCAAAGCTCTGAAAGGAGGAGGTAACCAACATATCCATAGTTCTTGCACACAGTTGCTGTTAAATAGATTCCATGTAAATAAGATCTTGAGCATCTTTGTATTTGAAAATTTTCCTTTTGCCAATTCTTGAAGTTCTGAGTAATACTTCATCTTGTATTCCTTTGAACCATGCACTATTAAGTTTATTTGAAATGGTATATTCATTCTAAACTGACTTATGTAATTACTTTAGACCTTGTAAGCTAATGTTTTCACCTCTATTTAGAGCACTGTCTTTAGAATATTGTTACTTGATTTAGGAGATAGTAGAAAACTTTCTACTGCAGCATGGAAGCTTTTTGTCTTAACTTCAAAAGTGCTTAAGAGTTAACACAGTTACCACTGTGGGGTCAGAATCACGTCACTGAATTTGAGCCATTGCTGTTCTCATGGAAAGGGAAAAAGGACACTAGAGGTTCCGTTCTTCAGATACTTGAGGTCTTGGGAGAGGGGCTCCTCAGGGAAGGGAAAACCATCTTTGTTTCATCTAGTAGGCTGTAGCTCCCCATATGTGTAGCAGGAGGGTTACTATACACAAGGGTACATGCATGTTGTCACTTCACCTGTGAAGGACAGAAATAGTAAGCATGCTCCATGTCAGCTCTACCACCTCCAGGCAGTAATTGCCATGGGCAGAGAAAATGTTCCTCAGAAGGTGTATTGAACTTTGCTGGAATTTGTAGTAAGCAGCTGTTTGGGAGAGTTAAGTATTCATTTTGACTGTTTGTTGCCTAATTATTTTTGTGTTTGATTTGGTAATGTTTGCCCAGATTGCCATGTTGCTTTTGGCTTTGTGTTAACAGAAGATCTTGCCACAGTTGTAGCTGGAAAATGGACATGATTTTCTGTTTATGTTGTTTATGCTCTGTGGCAGAAGTTGTCAACATCCACTTGTAACACTTGGTGGCACTGAACAAACTGTTTTGGAGGAGGCTCATATAGTGTCCTTGTTTCCCTCTGGAATCTGACTTCAGCCTGTGAAGAACTAGGGTTCATCTGTGTTGTTGCCTAGTGCTGAGAATCAGTGTCCAATACACATATTCTTACTCTCTTTACTGTGAATTTACATTCTGCTAGTCTGGAAAAACTGACAATTGATGTTCAGAGTTTAACATGTCATTCTAGTGCATGTTCTCAAAGGGGGTGGTATATGTGAAAATAGATACTCCCCAGATATTAGTTAAGTAAATTTTTAAAGGTGTTTTTTTTCCTAGGACACTGAAAAATGAAGGGACAAGTTTGTTCTCTGACAATAGCTTGCTTATTCTTCCTTTGCCTTTTAGCTGTATCCTGATGATGCCTCTCTTGATGTAGTGGAGTTCAGAAAAAGGGCAAAATCCTTGCTCCATCTGGCTGCCTTGATACTGAATAGTTTAGGAGTAAAGTTCTGGCTGAGCAGTGGAACATGCCTTGGTAAAACACGTGCTATGTTGCATTTTCAAAATCTTTTTGTTCATGATGTCAGCTGAGGTTAAATGTACCAGATTAGAAGTTAATTTGTGGCATTAGCTGTATTGAAATAGGCCTTTTTCCTCCTGACAAAATGCCTTTGTTTTAGAAAGCAGAGCCTTGGAGATCCTGAGCAAATTTCTAGTGAAGTATTTAATGTTGTTAGCATTATCTCTGTTGTGTTGAACACTGCTTAGAAAGTAATCAGTGTTTCTCTAAGCTGTGTGACATGGAATTTGCTGAAATGCTAGTTGGAAGACACAGTAATGGGCATGTATTTCTGCTCTCCCATGTTCACTCAACTTATTTTACTTCCCATGTAATTTGATGCTTATCACGGACTTTAAAAATATAGTTTACATTTATTTATTTTAAAACACAACCTTTTAATAAAGTGTTGGCCTATTAGATTAGCTACTGCAAGTTTTCAGTTCTGCTGAAGATGGAAGTAGTATCCTGTCACTTGTGAAGACTTTTTTTTTAATTGAAATAGGTTGTGTACATGTTTGGCCTGTATTTGTTGAGCCCTAAGGAATATAATTTTTTGAATGAACAGTTAGTAAAAACTGCTGCAATCAAACAAGTGAAAGATGTGCCACATCATATCTTACTGTTTTGCAGTAGTGCTTGAAAGGTGATTAACGTCTCTGATACTATTTAAAGTAGTAGTTTAAAATTAAAAGCACAGCTGTAGCCCTGTTACTGTTCATTGCTGATTAGATTTGGGCCTAGATAAAGAATATGCTTTTCTTGAAAATTTAAGGTATTTTATCTTTGAAAGTGTTAGTGTTTACTCTCTTATTCTTGGCTTTCTGGAGGAAAGACATGGCTTGTAAGTACAATAGTATTTTTCTTCAATCTGCTTTGTTTCATATTAGAGAAAGGCAGAAGTCTTTTTTATGGCCTCATTTAAACATCACTACCTGGTGACCCTACGGCAGTTCATTTTTCTGTTACTTTTGTTCTACTGATATTTTTACCATGTTCCTGAATTAACTATTTAGAGTTTTTTCCTTTCTTTTCCCCCTCTCCTCAGGCTGGTACAGACAGTGCAATGTCATTCCTTACAGCAAAGATGTGGATTTGGGAGTCTTTATAAGGGACTACAAAGCAGATATCATTCCAGCCTTTCAGAAAGCGGGTTTGCCACTGAAGCACAAATTTGGCAAGGTACATAGATAGCAAACAATTTGCTTCATATGCTGCAGGTCACCTATATAGAAGTGGGTGTTTGAAGTCTTCTTGGCAGACTCAGATTTCTACCTAAACATATAATCTTGTTGATTTTATGTGTTCTAATGAATGGTATGTGAGAATAAAACCCTTCTTAGTAGCTTCAGCCTTGTTTGGAGAGTCTGAATTCCACCTCAGAAGAAGTTTTTAATAAGTTTTAAAGGAGTCTAATCTGTTTCAGTGGTGCTAGAGAAACTTCAGAATCAGGGCAGAATGTAGTCTCTGAGATGGGATGGGCTTCATTAGATGAGAGGATTGCCAATAGCTCTGAGATTATCCATAGTACTGTATGTAAAACTAACAGAAAGGAGGAAGGATGGCTTGAGGAGGACATTGGGCTTGTTTATTATTAGCTTTTGTGGATCTTTATTTAGCTTTTTCAGGCTGCAGAATGATAGTGCAAAGAAAACAAAATTACAGGAATATGAATGTTCAGCCACAGTTCGTGTTGTATGATTACTGGTGCTAGTGAGTGTTTTATCACAGAGGAAGTGTGTTAAATGAAGACCCCCTACTAATCATGTTTGTTCAGTGAGTTTATTTTGCTTTTGGCAGAGGACGAGGTGATGGTGTGGAAGCTTTTGGGACTAAAGGCAGGAAAGAGAAGGTAGAAAGAGAGGTGCAGAAATTTCCTTTTATTCCAATTGCAGAGTTAATGTATTTTCTTGAGTTAGGATAATCAGTCTGCATACCTGACCAAAAGAAATTTGTTTTCTGAAACCTACTGATGTAAGTAGCCTTGTATTTTTGTGAGTTTATACAGTATATATTTTCATCTTGCAGGTAGAAGACAGCTTGGAACTCTCTTTCCAGGGAGAAGATGACGTGAAACTTGATATTTTTTTCTTCTATGAAGAGGATGACCACATATGGAATGGAGGAACTCAGGCTAAATCGGGCAAAAAATTTAAGTATGAACTGGATTTGTACCTCTAATAGGAAAGAAATTGAAAAAGTTAGCGTTCAGTGTTAGCGTTTTGTGTGTTGTTGGCTGGAAAATCTGTGGGGTTTGTGGGAAAGGCAGTTATCAGAGAAGAATCAGTGGAGATTTTGCACTTAGAGACCAGAGGAGTAGAAAGAGAAGAATACTGTGCCTTACTAGAGAGTTGCTGGTCTGGTCAAATGTCAGTTTGCTCAAGATATTGAAAGCAGTGATGGTGGCATATTGTATATCAAGCAGACTGTGACCTGCTCTGAGTTAAAAAGGTGAGACTGAAGTCTCTCAAACTGTTTGGTACACAAACTGCTTTTGTAGTAAAACATGAATTCATAGGCAACTGTCTTGATAATGGAGTGTTATGGCAGAAAGCCTCAACTGTCCTTGTGAAGTAAACCCCATAGTTTTGGATTTTGAGGTGATGATTTGGAATACTTTACTGACTGTAATGTTGTGACAGTAACACAGATGAGTACTGGGGACCTTGTTGTTCGTGTTCTGAAAACAGAATATTAAACAGGACACACATTTCTTGCATTATACCTTTCAGTATTAAATAGCGAAGAAGTACAACAGCTTCCTAACCTACTCAGCAAACTGAATTTAGGTTTTATAGTTAGACTTACTTTTTTTTCCATTGCCCACCTTAACTCAGAGACAGGCTATTGAAAAATCTTGTTGATTTCTGTAGGATTTCATTGTCTTTCATACTTTGGCCGAAATGTATTTGCTTGTATTTAGCCAATGGGAACTTAGTGAACACTGTCATCCAGATGATGATAATGTTTGAGTCCTTGTCTTAATCTTTATTCTGAAGTGATAAAGTTGGCAGGATTTTTTGATGTCTAGAGTCAAAAGGCACACCAACAAATAGACTGAAGGAAGAGCTCTAGGAATATTTGCACAGAAGATATGCTGTGTTGCAGACTGTTTTTTCTAAGAATACAGCAATAATTTCAGAGTTTTCCAAAATAGACTTAATGTCTGGTTTTCCATTCAAAATTTTAGAGGATTTTCTGCGATGCATTCTGAGAATGAAGCTGACCAATAAATTCCCTTTCTCTTCTTAATGCTTCTGTTGTATGTAAATTGCAATTGCAGCTAATAGCTGTTTCCATGCCAGTGGAATTGACAAGCTCTTTCAAAATTCCACTGTAGCATCAGATTATGGGCACTTGAGATATGACTGGTCCACTGCATGAGAACAGAAGGGAGATGTGAACTTGTGATGTACTGCAGCATCCTAGGATATTACAGCTCTTTTGGCAGCTTTCATAAAACAGTTAAATTTCTTGTAGCCTAGGAATTACTTCTGTTGGTATTTTTTTCAAAGTTTACAAACATGGGTTTCTAGTAGAATAAGTACTACTTTGCTTAGACACAGTAGCATAAGAAAGCCTCTAATTTTGAACTGCGTTTCTTAGTCATAGTTTACTGTACTTAATCCATACAGAAAAGGAGGAAGAAAAGTGCTTGTTTACCATTATAAAGGCACTAAACCCTTACAGGGTTAGCCAAATAATTCCAGATACTATTTCAAGTAGTTCTCAGAAAGCTAAAAAGGTCACAACTTTATAGCTGTGAGATGTGATGATTTAGCATGCTTGATCTGAGTACTTGCAACATGAAAATGACCCTCACTTTTTTGAAGAGGTTGATCCAAAGAGAAGCCTTTGTCTGATCATGCTGAATTCTAAATTCACTTTAACAATTCTAAAGGAATCTCACCAGTTCTTTATATGGTATCAAAAGAGATACTGATTGCTACTAGATTATCACAGATAAGGGTAGGACCACTATTCCAAGATACTGATATTTTTAAAAATGAAGGGTAAAAGGTATTTTAAAAATACTTTTCTCATAAACATCCTTGTCTTTTAATTGGAGAGACGTGAAATTGATGGATGGACTACTCATTGGATAAGGCTGGGTGGTCACACTCAAAGAGATGCAGTCAATGTCTTGATGTCCAGCTGGAGACCAGTGACAAGTGTCATGCCTTAGGGGTTGGTATTGGGACTGGTGCTGTTTAACAGTTTTGTTGGCAACATGGACAGTAGGATCAAGTGCGCCCTCTGCGCATTTGTAGATGACTCCATGATGAGTGGTGTGGTTGATGTGCCTGAGGCACCGGATGCCATCCAGAGGAACCTTGACAGGTTTCAGAGATGGGCCCATGTGAACCTCATGAGTTTCAACAAGGCCAGGTGCAAGGTCCTGTGCCTGGGTCAGGGCAATCCCAAGCACAGATACAGGCTGGGCAGTGAGTGGATTGAGAGCAGAAGCCGTGTGGAGGGGGACTTAAGGGTGCTGGTGGATGAAAAACTGAACACGTGCCAGCAATGTGTGCTCACAGCCCAGAAAGCCAATCAGCAGGTAGCGGGAGGTGATTCCTTCCCTCTAGTCTGCTTTTGTGAGAGTCCACTTGGAGAACTATGTTCAGCTTCTGGGCTCTCAGAGTAAGAACGACATGGACCTGTTTGAACACAACCAGAGGAGAGCCACAAATGATCAGGGATCTGGTCTACCTCTCCTGTGAGGCTAGGATGAAAGTGTTAGGGTTGTTCAACCAGGAGAAGAGAAGGCTCCAGGGGGACCTTGTAGTGGCCTTCCAGTGCTTAGATGGGGAGGGACTCTTTGTCAGGGAGTGTAGTGATAGGACAAGGGGTAACAGTTTCAAACTGAAAGAAGGTAAATTTACACAATCACAAAATGGTAGGTGTTTGACTGGACCTCTGAGGGTCATCTAGTCCAACACCCCTGCTGAAGCAGTTTGGCAGGATCAGGTTGCACAGGATCACCTCCAAGCGGACTTTGAAAGTCTCCAGAGAAGGAAACTCCACGATGTCTCTGAGTAGCCTGTTCTAGTGCTGCATCACCCTCAAAGGAAAGCAGTTTTTCCTTATATTTAGGTGGAACTTACTATGTTCTCATTTGTACCCATTGTCCCTTGTCCTATCACTGAGCACCACTTAAAAGAGAATGGCCCCATCTTCTTAACACCTGCCCTTTAGATATTTATAAGCATTGATTAATTCCCCTCTCTCCTCTCCTGGCTAAAGAGCTCAGGGTCTCTCAGCCACTCCTTGTTACAGATGGGCTAGTGCCCTAATCTTTGTAGCCCTCTGCTGGAATGTCTCCAGTGGTTCCCTGGAGAGTTCTGGGAGCCCAGAAATGGGCACAGTACTCCAGATGTGGCCTCCCTAGGGCAGAGGGGGAGGATTTAGATTAGATACAAGGAAGAAATTCTTCTTTCAGAAGGTAGTGAGACACTGGAACAGGTTGCCGAGGGAATTACGGATGCCCCATCACTGGATAGGTGTTTGAGCAACCTGATCTAATGGAAGGTGTCCTTGCCCATGGCAGAGAGGTTGGAACTAAATTATCTTTGAGGTCCCTTCCAATTTTCTATGCGTGTTGCTAAATAAAAGTGTGAAGAATGGAAATGCTTCTCATTTAATCTCCAGAACATTTTTCATTATTTATTTTTAGTCTGTTTCCTCAGAGAAGTAATTTCTAAAACTTACAGGTCTCATTCTACTGTTTGCATTTTCATGTACACAAATACTCCTCAGCACTGCAGACACAAGCATGTACATCCTTCTTATCTATCTTGGAGTTACAGCAGTTGAGACCCCCTATTTGTTTAATGCTAGACAGCTGCATTCTTAAGCAGAGTAGTATTTACTGAAACTGAATCTGGAATCAAATCTATACTGTATGCTGTAGTCCTTAAAATGAGTTAATTCAGTAGATTCTTAGATAGTGGACTTTGTGTAAGCATAAAATCTTTTCAGTAATTTTATGTCCAAAGACTGATGAGACTAAAATTTGAACAAAGTGGCAAGCTGTGTATTGTGTACAAGGAGTATATACACATATATACTATGTGTATAGGTATGTACATACTTAGCCTTATCCAGGCACTTGGGATGAGCAAATGATGAGCAAGGATTTCAGTAGTGTGAGGCATCACTGAAAGCTGCATTTTTTTGTCAGTGGATGTAAACACTTGGTTTTAATAATAGTTAAATAATTATTTCAGTGAAATTTCTGTCAGACTTTCTAATTTGCACTTTAGTTCATTTAAATTGCCGTTTTATTCTCCTTACAATTATTGCTGAGAGTTCACTCTCTGTAGGATATGTATGGCTAGGCTTCGTGAACGAAGATCGGGGGAGGGCTCCATCCACACTCTTCGTCAGCGCCTTTTCCAAGCGCGCTGATAAAAAGAGGATAGCGGATAGCACCCTCGAGCCGGTGCAATGGATTTTTTTTAGGTGAGACACAGCATGCGCAGAGCTGGACCCACCCTTTAGTCCTAAGGTTCATCTGCCAGGGCCTAGCAAGCTTGGACGCTGGCAGCAAAGTCCTTAGGACGTAGGTTTTATTAGAAAGGCCTTACAGGGCTAAATGAGCTCCATCTGCCCTGGTTTGGAATTAGAGTTGTCCAGCTCCTAGGATGACTACTAGAAGGCTAATGAGCTCATCCTACCCACACAAGGATTATAGGAACATAGGTATCACTCTCCACACTTTAACCGTGGGCAGTTAGTTTAATGCTCCCTCTGCTGTCGGCACAGTTATTGCACCAGGGGCCACAGAAGACCCCAAGTGATTTTCAGACTGTGCCTGCTGTAGGATATATGGCTTCAGTGATTTGCTGATAGCTTTTGCATATGCACACCCACTGCTGTTCTGATAGAGGAATGATCTCCTGGGTTAATAGCTATCTGATGATTATAGATCCAATAAGAAAGCTTGTTTACCTTGTTTTCCTGTTGGTAGCTGGCAGTGTTTTGCTCTTTAGTTTAGTTTAGAGCTAAACAGTAGTCTCTGGGTATATATCCAAAAGTGCTTGACTCTTCTTTCTCTCCCTCCTTTTAAAGCTTAAAAGCAAAATTATTTTATTTTCTGATACGATATTTTTGCTTAGCACTTAGAAATTAAGTTAACTTTATGCTTAGAGAAAGATAAATCTCTTAACCATGTTTCTCAAAGGTCCAAGTGCTTATGGTTTCATTTTAACCTGTGAAATGGATTTTAAGATCACTTTTTTTCTATGGAAGACTTCACAGCTTCAGAAGTGGGAGTGATCCTCTGCAGGAACATTACATAAGCTTTGGTATTTAATTGTTTTACTACATCAAGTCTGACACTATGGCACTGTAAGATGTCATTCAGATCAAATTGTGAAATTTTTCTGTGAACTACTACTAGTGTAATCATACTTACTGGCAGGGCTTATGTTGAACCTTCTACAGAAAATCAGTTCGGTAGAATAAATTATTTGGTAGAATAAATTATTTCTAGAGTTTGAATGAGCTGAGAAGGTTTCAGAAAATCTAGAGTGGCAGCTGTATCTTAATTCTCTGCAGCTGCTCCAAGTCTGGCACCATGTTTAAACGTGAGTACTCAAATGGAATTGCATGAGTTGTTTGGTAAGGTTGAAGAAAGGTAAAAAAATTTATTTTTAAAAAGTCCTGACTCATCAAAGTATTAAATGGTGCTTTTATCAAAATTTCTCCTACCAAATAATATGTGTCATCTTCTTGACACCTTAATAAATGAGGTAACTCCTAAATCCCATTTGTAAATGGAAAAGTAGAGACAGGGACTAAGTGATTTCCTGGAGGTGGCAGAATGATATGGGTACAAGGAGCAAACGAATTAGACATGTGCCTTCCTAAGAACATGTGGCAAATGTTAACTAGTTGCTCTTAATAATAGCAACACTCCTGTCCAGTATGTAAATATTTCATAGGTAGGAAGTTATGAAATCAGAAAAAAATACTATAACTGTAACATGGCCACTTGCTACAGTCGTTTGCTTTCTCCATTAATTTATTAAGAGGTTTGTTTCGGTCTTCTGACTGACCATGTTCTTCTGTTATGACACAGGTATCTCTTCCCAAAGTTTACTCTGTGTTGGACTGAATTTATAGAACTCAAGGTACACGTACCCTGTGAAACCCTTCAATATGTTGAAACCAACTATGGCCCAGACTGGAAGGTTCCTGTGAAGATGTGGGACTGGAAGAGCTCACCATACAACGTGCAGTACAGTGGTGTCTGGCCTGTTGATGAATGGGATGATGTCATTCAAATCTACTGACACCTGACTTCTAAAAGAGTCTGCTAACCTTGAAACTGTTTGTAATTTCGTATTTCCGAAAGGCATCAAGATCTATTCCTTTTATAACTTCTTGTCTGTTTCATAAGAAGAAATTTACCTTTTTGTGTGTGTGTGTGTGTGTGTTTAACAGGTATTTTTTCACCTTCATGTATTTCATAGGTAGTTAAAGGAAAAGATTAAAGGCAACTGAGGAGAAGGGAAGCTAAAAGAAAGGCTGCACAAAGAGAATAGAGAAGAAATGTTGCAGTAAACTTAGAGGCACTTGACTGTTTAAGTGTAAACAGTGGCCAGGTGGCTTAGACCTGGAAAAATCCCAGAGAAGTTCCTCTTTTTTTTTTCAGAGGAGATCCTGTGGATATTCAGCTTTTAAACACCAGAGTTATGAGTACCTCAACTGTGCTTGATTTGAGACTGATATATCCCTACGATACACAACAGGTTGCTTTTGGGAGTGGAATGTTCCTATTACACAAAACACCTGTAGACCATCTGCCTTGCATGTAGGATATACTGGGTCATGGTGTAATACTGAATTAATCGAAGGAGAAGCTATCTATATTGGACATCTTCCAGTAACAGCTGGTTTTTTTTGTGAACTAACTGCTGCATGCAACTGTGACAGTGAATGTTACCTGGCTTTGTTTTTTCTTTCCTTTCTTTTCTAAGAACATGAAGGTATATGCCATGGGGATGTCTTTCCTATGAAAAAAATAGAGATGGTGGTTTTGATATCCCAGTTACTGTGTTCTCCATGTAAAATTTTTGACTGTATTTTAGGAAATTACAGCAATCTTTGCTTTACTTTAAGTAGATAGAAATGGGGGTGTTGATAGTTTTCATCTTACCAGACTCACAGAACAGAGATCTCAGAGAACTGCATTGTAAGCAGAAGTGTGTACAAATAACTGTTCCATCAAATTTGCAGTAGTGTAGTTGCCAGGCTTTGGATGGGAAGAAAATAGAAGCCTGACAACTCTCCTTCGGCTTCTGCTTGTGGTTTTGGTCAATGAAATAAGCTTTCTTCAGTATTTGGGCAGGGATAGTATTTTTCATATGAACATCTGTGTCCAAGTTTGTTCCTGTCCTGCCATGCAGGTAAGACAAGGGCATTAGAGCTGATAGTGAATTACCACTATAATAAGCAATATAGACCTAGGAGTACTTGTGAACTCATGTTCAACTTGCCATCAACCAGAACCCCCAGAACTTTTCTGTGGGGCTGCTCTCCAGCCTCTCACTCTCCAATCTGTATGTACATCCAGGGTTGCCCTGTCTCAGGTACAAAGTCTGGCACTTGCCCTTGTTAAAATTCATACAGTTGGTGATTGCCCAACCCTCTAGTCTGCCCAGATCTCTCTGCAGGGCTCCTTTGCCGTCGAGTGTGTCAACAGCTCCTCCCAATTTGTTGTAATTGTTAAGCTTGCTTAGTATACCTTCCAGTCCTGTGTCCAAGTCATTTATGAAGATGTTGAGGATCACCAGCCCCAGAATGGAGACCTGTGGAACGCCATTAGTGACCAGTTAACAGCCTGATATAAGCCCATTTACTATAACCTTTTGAGCCCAACCTGTCAGATAGTCATTCGCCCATCCCATGATGCACTTATTTAGCTGTATACACTGTGGGAGACAGTATTGAAGGCTTTACTGAAATCCAAAAAGATTTCCTTAAGTGGTCTCCCTTAGTTGACCAGGTAGGTTAGCTTACGATAAAAGAAATTAAGTTCAAGTAGGACTTGCTCCTCATGAACCCATGCTGGCTGTGACCAGTGACTCTGTTGTCTTCCAGATGTTTTTCAGTAACTGCCAGGATATTTTTACCATGATTTTACCAGGTACAGAAGTAAGACTAATCGGCCTGTAGTTACCAGGGCAATGCCTGTTGCCGTTCTTGAAAATAGGGACAATATATCCCACCTTCCATTCAATTGGGACATCCCCAGATTCCCAAAGAGTGTTAGAAAATCATTGAGAGAGGCCAAACGATGACATCAGCCAGTTCTTAAGTACCGTTGGATGAATCCCATTAGGCGCCACAGACTTGCAGGGATCTAGCTGGAACAACACGTCCTGCACAAATTCAGGGCTATCTGGGAGTTCATCATTCCTGCAGTCGTGGATTTCTAGCTCAGGACTCTGGTGACCCTGGAGCCCATCATCAGTGTTGAAGACCAAGACAAAGAAACATTAAGGGTCTCTGCTTTGTTTATGTCCCTGTTTGTGAGGTGACTATCCTCAACTGACATTTTGGAATCGCCTGCTCCTGTGCGCTTAGGAGGTGGTACGTGAAAAGCAACCAGCATTGATAGACCACAGCACCTTCAAAAGCTTTTTCCCGGGAGGTGTTATGAAGCAGTTCCCTGAGCCACCTGAAGCCTACTGGCTTCAGTCTGAAGTCTGCCTGGATATGCAGAGTTGAAGTTCTGCTGGCAGTTTTCCTCCTATCTAGAGGGATTTTAAAATCAACTGATTCACAGTCATTGTGACCAAGGTAGCCACCTATTATCACTTCATATTTGAGGCCATCCTTGTTAACAAGCAGCAAGCCAAGAAGGGTACCTTTTCTAGTCTGTTCTCTTAGTTTATCAAGAAGTTACTGTCCAGGTGATTTAGGAATCTTCTTGGATCTATTTATGCCAGCAGTGTGGTATTTCCAGTTGACATCTGGAAAGTTGAAGTCCCCCATAAGGACAAGGGTAATTGTTTTAGAGGCATCTCTTAGTTCCTTAAAGAATAATTTGTCAGTGTTGGCATCCTGGCTGGGTGATAGTAGGCTCCCATGACAACATCTGCTTTATTTGTTTGTCCCTTAATCTTTACCCAGGCGTTTGAGCCTTGTCTTTGTCAGCTGCAACTTCTGTGCTTACCAGCCCCTCCATGACATACAATGCAACCCTCTTCCCCTTCTCTGCCATGCCTATCTCTCCTGCCAAAGCCTGTGGCTTTCCATCATGGCACACCAGTCACAGGACTCATCCCATGAGGTTTCACTTACGCCAGTGACGTCATATCCATGGAACTAGGGCAAGGCTTCAGGCTCTTCTTGCTTGTTTGTCATGCTGTATGCACTGGTGTAAAAACATTTCAAGTGTGGTTCATTATTCCCATCACCTCATGAAGCAGGGTGAAGGATCTCACTAGCTGTTAGCCCCTCAGTTTAGTCTGCCATTTGTCCTGGTTTGAAGGGACAAATCCGGGCGAAGGCCCCTTTAAGACCCTCCCCGTTTTCCAAAGGGAAAAGAAAACGCTGCACACAGGGAGTGAGTTGTAAAGAGTAACTTTTTAACATAGAAAAATATATATAACAATAAAAATACAGGATAATACAAACCCTCCCAGTCCCGTCCCCCCCCTCATGCCACNACCCTCCCGGTTCCCCCCCCTCACGCCACTGGCCCCCGCCCACTCACAGTAAAACCTGCTAGGGGTTCAGTCCGATCAAGGTGAGGTGGCAGATGAGATGAAGAGTGGAGGAATCTCAGGTGGTGGATGGTGATGGTGGGTGGAGGAGTGGGTGAGTGATGAAGGATGGTTTGACCACTGAACACGTTGCTGCAAAATGAAGGAGAGCCCGCCTTCTGCCTCTCGCCTTCTCCTTCTTCTTCTTCCCAAAAGTGCACACGGGCTCCCNCACCAAGAGTCCACAAATGAACACATTAACGGTCCGGGGGCGGGGGGGTGGGGGGGGGGGTGAAGGGGGAAAAGACTGATACCTCTGGCAACTCACATACCTATAACACCATCCCACTGCATGTGAGATGTGGGCCTGGATCTGTCCCCTTCCCCCTTCAAACCTAGGTTAAAGCTCTATCACTCAGCCCTTCCAACTCTCGTGCAAAGACCCTTTCACCCCTCAAAAGCTGCATCCAGTTGGGTGACAGCAGATCTGGTGATGTATAAGCCCTCCCATCAATCAAAGAAGCCAAAATTCTACTAATGACACCAATCTCAAAGTCATGTGTTGAGCACTTGGGTTCTGTTCCTTTCAATATGATGCTCTGCTACTGGCAGAAGTGAGGAAAATATTACCTGTCCTCCTGATCATTCAACCAATCATCCCAAGGCCCTGAAATCTCTTTTGATTACAAACTGCTCTTTGCTGCTTCACCACTGCATACTTGAAGAACCAACAGTGGATAGTAATCCAAGGGCCACACCAGATTGGGGGGTTTACTAGTAATGTCAGTTACATGGGCCCCAGGGTAGTTGTAATGTGGGAGGTAGGCTGCCTTGCCCTGGGCAACCCCTACATCCTAGAAGGACCTTTGGCCACATCATCTGTTGTCTCTATAGCCATGTAGTTCTAAGACCTCACACCTGTTGCATAAAGACACCTGGGAAGTTGAGACAGGCTGGGAGGGGATATGCCTGCCATCTCAGGCAGTAACCTGCTTCTGATGTCCCCATTCCTCTTGGTCTTCTTCTTCTGCCTGGTGGCAAAAGGTTAAGGAAATACTGTTTCTTGTTGTGTGTCCTTTTCCTGTGCTTGTCTCAGGGATGATAGAGAGTGGCTCCACCAGTGTGTCTTTCTCTCACACTCCCTGGTGTTCCTTAACCTTTAAACCTCTTTCAGCTCTGCCACCAGGCTGAGCAGATCGTCCACAAGATCACACCTCATATTAGGTGTCATTTCTGCTGTCCTCTGCTAACAGTGACAGGCTTTGACACTCCCTGCAGCTGGAAACATGGACAGCTGCATGTTTAAAAGATTGCTCCGTTGGGGTCACCACATCCCTCTGGTAATGGCTGAAGCTGAGTGGAAACCATGGCTAGGTTTCTCCTGGGCAAATGATGACCACTAGGTGAGCTCATCTCTGGAGCTGGGTGCACACCCTCCCTGCATACCCTCCCTGCATGCCCTGCCTGCTCAAACTGCCACACCACACCCTGGCTGCCACATTCCTGGTCACCATGCTCCCTGGGGGCTGCTTTTATCTTGCGGATGTTTAGACACCTTCACTCCAGGTCTCACTCCCACTGAGTCGCAGTAACAGCCTGTCAGGGCTCAGCCCTTTCTGCTTAAGGGGAAGGCTAGGAGAACTTCTCCCTGGGCTAGCTGCTCAGTAATGACGAATCAGGGAAAGCTTCCCATGCTCTTCCTGAGTGATCCTCAGCTGCAGAGCACATCTGCTGAGGCAGATTGCCCAGGAGTAGTTGATTATTCCTGGAAGTTATTCATCAGGTTGAAGTATTTTCTTTTCAGAAGACACAAGTGTAAACAAGCTCAAGAAAGGTGGTATTTCTAGACTCAGGTGCTAGAATCAGATACAGGTGGTATTTCTAAAATGCCACAATTCTTGAGCTCAAATGCTAACATTTATTCCAATTTCCATTTTGTAAAAGTGGAAAGCTGAAAGCTGCTACAGAATCATGAAAAAGATGGCAAAATAAAGGACGAAGCATCTCAACTTGCAAATTATACTCTCCTTTTAATGAGTGTTAAACAGCCTTATAGTTCCTGCATGGAACAGATGATACCTGCCTGTGGAGGGCAGTGAGTGTCTGAGGAAGATGCCAACATATGACACCAAGTTAGGCAGGAGTGTTGATCTGCATGAAGAGAGGAAAGCTCTACAGAAAGACTTGGATAGATTGGATCAGTGGGCCAACACGAACAGTATGAGCTTTAACAAGGCCAAGTGCTGGGTCTTGCACTTGGGCCACAACAGTCCCACACAACTGTACAGGCTTGGGGAAATGTGGCTGGAAAACTCACTGGCAGAAAAGGACCTGGGGGTTCTAACTGACAAGCATCTGAATATGAGCCAGCAGTGTGCCCAGGTGACCAAGAAAGCCAATGACATCCTGGCTTGTATTAAATAGTGTGACCAGCAGGAGCAGGGAGGTGATTGTTCTCCTGTACTCAGCACTGGTGAGGCCACATCTTGAGTACTGTGTTCAGTTTTGGGCACCTCAATACAAGAAAGATATCAAGGTGCTGGAGTGAGTGCAGAGGAGGGCAACAAAGCTGGTGAAGGGCCTGGAGAACAAATCTTATGAAGAGCGATTGAAGGAACTGGGATTGTTTAGAGGAAGAGGAGGCTAAGGGTAGACCTCATCACTCTCTACAACTACCTAGTTTTATACATAAATATCCTATTGATACAGAGTGCACAGGAGTTACAAGCTGAATGGGTCTTATCAAATCCAAGTTACTGCTGTAATTAAGGGGTGTGTGTGAGAGTTTTCTCTTAAAAAACAAGGAAGGGACAATGAACATTTTATTCTTAAAGGAAGGAAATTAACACTGTTGTGGTTGTGCATGATTTCCTGAAATAAGGATTTTCTGCAGCTTACAAGAGAATTCACATATTGAGAATTTACTAGGTAAAATGTCATGTCTGGTGCTTTGCACATACTTGCTTTTTATGTTCCTTCTCCAGCCCTAAAACTTCTGAATACCTTCTTTTAACATTAATCAGCTTAAATATTAGTGGGTACAATATAGTTGTATTTCAGATTGCAGGGGCATAGGACATAGATATTAGTCAGGGCAGTATTAGGTCTGACACTATACCACAGTGTACAAAACCGTTCAGGATATTTCTGAAACAGAAAGCAATTTAGAGCTACGGTTGATAACAAGCTGAATAGGATCATGTTGTGACCAAGGAAATCAGGTGGTACATAGAAAGAGTGTTAGCCTCTGCAGGGAAGAGTGAAGTGAAACTTTTGTTATTATGCTCAGCATTTCAGCTGGTGCATAGAGATCAGTGGAGGCCCATACCTATTAAGGTGGTGGACCACTTGGGGAGTGCTGAAAGAACTGGAGCTGTTTAGACTGAGGAAGATGAGGCTGGTAGTCTATCAGTGTTCACTTGGTTGATAACGCAAGAATGAAGAAGCTTGAATTTCACCAAGGAAGATCAGACTGGACTGAAGGGAAAGTTTTTGGAATTTAAGGAGAGGGTAATAGTTTGGAGAAGTGTATTAGTGTATCTACCCCCTGGTAGCCTTCACAAATGTTGTTGGTCAATAAATTACAGGCTCCCCAAGTATACAGTCAAGGCTCCAACTCACACTGAATTCAAGAAGCACTTGGACAATGCTCTTAGACACACAGTGTGACTTTGGGGTTGTCCTGTGCATAGATAAAAGCAGGATCTTGTGGGTCCCTTCCAACGCAGGACATTCTGTGATACTGCGTAATAAATGTCTGGAAGCAACTATGCAATTGCATGTTTTCTTGCTATTACCTGGAAGAGGGCCTTACTGAGTTTAGGAATCTATTTCCTTAGTTCTTTGTTTTCTTTCTGTTTATTTTCTTGCTTTTTATGGGATTCTGCCAGGTCAGAACAAGCCTCCCTGCATGTCCTTTATGACTGCAGGCATTTCTTTTCAAAACCAAAGACAAGAATAAACTGTGGATTTCTTCCCAGGAAAGTCCCCTCACACACTTGAAAGACTCTGGAGATGAAAAGACAGAGCAGCAAGTGGCCTGACGGCATTGCAATTTCTGCGGGCTAATGTGCATTAGGAAAACCTTGCTCTGTCCCTGGCCCACAATGTTGTGTCTCTGTGCTCTGCAATGGGTGTCCATGCACGGGTTCCATATAGACTCTCTAAAGCACTAGTAACGCCCCTAGATCACACTAAGATGGGGATGTTTCCAAAGAACAATAGCTTTGCTTAAATCAGAGCACCCATGAGGAAATGACTAGTGCAAAGCATTGCTACCTTTCATCAGGGGAAATGAAGCAGAGATGCTTGTGTCTCTACTCCTCTGTGGACCTGAGCACCATCTAGTCTCCTGCTTTGCAGTGTAACAGGACCCAGAGTGGGTGCACCTTGTCCCTTGAGCCCCATAGCCCAGGAATCACTGTCATTGCTAGTGATGCCTAAAGATGTGAATGTATTTTGTAGATTTTTAGGACTGTTAGGATTATGTGAAGTTTCCTGGATTGTTCACATATTAGAAGCCACTAGGTCCATTCTGAAGGTACTATCTTAGACTTTCCCATGCCTTGTCAAGGACATGATGTTTTGAAGAAGCCACCTGCAGATAGCTTGAAGATAAAACAGAAGAAGAGGGCCAAACCCCACGTGGGCCCTCTCCGAGGGGCTGAGCTTGAAGACCACCGGGGGTGGGCTATTGGAAAACCCAGTGCCAGGGTTGGCTATAGATATCTGTATGTTAACTACTGACAAAACATATAAAAAGGTGCAATCCCTTGGGGTGGGGGTACATACCAAATCCGGATAGTGGGGATATCACCCTTGAGCCTGCGCAATGGATTTTTTAGGTGAGACACAGCATGCGCAGAGCTGGACCCACCCTTTAATCCNACAGAAAAGCTAAAAACAAACAAACTGTTCCAGCCACCAGGCCCGTACAGGGCATGGGTACCACCCACGGCCCCAGCCCAGCCAGAGTCGTCAGACTGCTCGCTTACAAGACTTTGTGCAAAACTACCTCACACGCCTGCCCACCGGTCCGAAGACCCCCACAACTCGCTTGACACCCTACCACTTCCCGGGCCCCACAAGGCAGGCAAGCTGGGTGGGCAAGCCCGCAAAGCCCGCAAACCCCTGCAAGGCAAGCGCGCCGAGCGGGTATGCCCCCGAGCTCTGACACAGGCAGGCCGGGCGGGTAGGCACTGGTCCGCGAAGCTGGCACACCGGGTGGGCAAGCACCCATCCCCATGCCAGGCAGAGGCCCTGGTTTCAGCAGTCATGCTGAGCAGCCACCCCTGGCCACCATACTGGGTGGGGGTACCCAACCCCGGCCCGACCCGACTCGACCCCATGCCAGGCATGGGAAAGTTTCCAATTAAAGGCAACTCTTACCTTTCTCCATTAATTTTGTGCTGAGTATCTATTTTCCAGAAAATTCGGCATCACTAGCATCAGACCACAGTCTCTGTACTGAGTTTGCAAGGCTTCTGGGACAGAAGGCAGTAAGGCCCAGTAGACACATGAGGAAACGGTGGGGATAGTACCAGGAAAAGATGGAGAAAGCATCACGGGTGCAGACTGCAATGCCACCAAGATAGATAGCAGTGCTATCAAGAATCATAGCAATACCAAGACTTTTCCTGCAGTTTTCATGTCTGTCCTATATTGCATAATGATCAGATTTAGGGGCCTGGGCTCTCTTGGGAATCAGCCTGAGTTGCAGTGCTGGCCTAAATGTGGTTTGGCCAACCCCTGAGGCACCCCCCCAGAGTCACCAGTGGTGGAATGACATCTTTGGTGGGGCAGGAGGGGTACTTAGGGCTGACAGCATGCCTCTTTAGGGCTTGCCAGGACCCTCCAGGGGAGTGTTGGATGCCCTGTCTGGAAGTGGAGGACCTGGGCACAGCCTCCTCTGGCTCATCTTGCTCCCTATGCATGGGAACAGGGACAGAGGTGAAGCTGCTGAGACACCTCACAGCAGCCGGAACATGCTTTGCTTGACCAAACCAAACAGTTTCAGACTGTCTGAGATGACCCTCTGTGCTGCTGCTGCTTTCCAGTGGCCACCCCTGATGATGAGACTCAGAGTCCATTGCAGCCAAGGCAATAGGGGCTGGAACAGCTCTCAGAAGAGCAACACCTAAGCTTTGGGATAGACGCTGCTGATAGAAGCCTGGGGCACAATCCCCACAGGTTGTGATGGTGTTGCTGCAGGGCTATTGGGCAACTGGATGGCCAGGCGCTCCTCCTGCCTGGTGGCAGACAATTGATGACACCACAAGTAGTGTGACAAAGTGCTCCTCAAAGTAGTTGTCCACCTGTACCAAGTGCATAATGGAGGCAACCTTCCTCTTGCAGAGGGGTCACTTGGGCTTGCCCTCAGCCCTTTGTACAATGCAAGTGTAGTAGAATTATTGGAGGCAAGGCATCGCATAGCTGGCCTCTTCTCAGCTGTCCAGGCATAATGGACAGCAATTGTCCAGCTCTGTGGCCATGCTTTCCACTCACTGTGGTGGGCTGGGGGGAGCTGGCAATGACAAACTGCTCCCTCTTAGTGCCACTGCAGCAGCTGATGTCGTGTTAGAAAGGGAAGAGAGGCCATGGTCATGAACTGGCCTGGGGTGTATTGGAAGAAATACCCAGGTCCCTCAAGAAGGAAATCCTCCCAGCTCCCGAGAGTGACGTGTCACCTCTCAGCTCACATCTGCTGCTGTGAGGAAGTTTCCCAGATGCCCAGCTGCCTGAACCTGACAGAGCCAGGGATAATCATCAGATGGCTCTGAAGTCAGACATGGAGAGCTGGAACCAACTATTCCCTGAGCCAAACATCAATACCAAAAGCCTCATTCAAGACCTCAAATCTCATGAACTCACTTGGATGGACTATGGGCTGGGTGAGACTCACACCTGAATATAAGCACTGAGGGATGTGTGGTCACACAACAGGCCATCCTTGCCCACAGTGCTTGCCCCAGCAGTGCTGTGGTCCCACCACACACTTCTAGGGTTAGCATAATGCCACTTCCCAATCCATCCCCCCATCTTTCGTTTTGTACTCAGCATGGGTGTTTCATGTCAGTTGCTAAGGCCTTGGCTATGTCTTTCCAAAGCCCCTCAGATTGCTCTGAATGTGGCAGAAGTCCCCAGGCACGTAAGGCAAGACAGTTTGTTGGATAATACCACATGCCTCACTTGGAGGCTGAAGACAAAGTCCCACAGGTTGTCCCCAGACTCCAACATTGCTTACCAGCCCTCTGGACTCCCTGCTTCCTCCCATGAGGGGTTACAGGCAGTTCTCAGGCATTTTCTCACAGGACAGGTTTAGCATCCACCAAGACCCCCGAGTCCTTTTTATGCCAAGGTGCTTTCCAGCATGTACTGGTGCCTGGAGTTTTTGGTCCCCAGGTGCAAGACTTTGCATTTCCCCTTGTTGAACTTCATGAAGTTCCTGTCAGTGCATTTCTCCAGCCTGCTGAGGTGAATGGCAGCATGACTGAACCAGTTCTTCCAGTTTTGTGTCATGTGCAAACTTGAAATTCCAACAGAGACTCCTGCATGGGCCATGTCCTATGAGTTTTTCATTCTGTTCCAAAATCAGCTCAAAGAATTGTTATGATATCTTCCTTTTAGGCCCTCAGAGTAGACTCACAAACTTCAGTGCCAAAATTACAAGCTTTGAACAGTTGTAATTCTTCTCTTTCTTTGTTTTTTACTAGCTCAGCTTTTCCTGTTCCTACCACTTCAAAACAAAGAAAAAAAAAGTGGCCCTCCTTGACACAAAACAACTCATTACAGTGCCTTTTTAGCCAGTCACCTCCTGTCAGAAAAGTTAAAACTCTTGAGCAGAGCAGCTTCCACATGGACCTACTGTTGAACTCTGTGGCCTCTCCTTTTGAGCTGATACTAGCCCTTGTTTATCACTGTCAGTGTCCAGAACAGTATCTCAAAAGGAAGCAGGACCATCTTCCTTTGAAAAATCTGCATGTTTGCTTTTGAGCTCTTGTAATCATCACATTGTCAGCATTCAGGCTTGGTTGCCTGTTAGTAACAGCCTTTCCAGCTGCACTGAAAAAGATGGATTTCTGAACAAACAAGGAAAGGGAGAGAAGATTAAATATCTGACAGCTTGTAAACGCAGGAGCCAGACCAGAGCTGAGGTTTTTAAAAACTAATTATTTTGTTTTGGGAAGCCAAGGTACTTTTGTGGCATGGTGGAAGGAGCCCTCCGTGACTGAGCAGACATATGGTGTCCACTGGGGAAATTGTTTTTCTTTAGCGATAGACATGGATGCACTGAGAACTTATTTTTACACATTCCTTTCCAGCCATATTCGTAAAGGAAATGCAGAGAAATCCCAAGGACTTACCTGTGAATAAAAAAGATACTGCTTGAAACAAGCAATAGTAATCCCAAGCACACCCCTTATAACTGTAGTTATACTGGCATCCAGGAATTTATTCCAAAGCAGATATTCTTTAGCAGGACAGGGAGTAACCAAGCATGCAACTACAATCTGAACTCACACTCTGGTCCACAAAGGAAGAGTTACACCAGCTGAGATTACACTCCTGTATCCCCTTAGCTAAGGGCATGCTGTGTGTTCTGGTGTGTTATTTGGATGAAAAGGAGGCATTTTTCTGGGTTCTTACCCTCTCAGCTCCAAGGGCAGACTTCTGCAGCTGCGTGATGTAGTCCCTACCCCTCTATAGCCAAAGAACACGGCATCCTGCATCACACTTGTAAAGAAAATGCAGAGTTTTGTGACTTGTGTTCCTAGCACAGACAGGGAACAGGAAGCCAGTAATATTTTTGGCTGGGAGTTAGAGGCAACTTTGTGCTGTTCTTGGTTGTTGGCATTTTTCTCTGCAAGCTTAATAAAGGCATGTAACGTATCTGGGAACACAGGAACACCACCAGTGAAGGAGGTTGGGGTCCAGTCCTGGCAAAGACCTCAGCATGTGTTGTCTAGAGATATCTGTGGTGATTTTCCTTTACTGCTGATGCCTTTGGCATCCTGAGGCTGCCTGCTGGCTGTTAACATCTCTGGGTAATGATGCCTCTGCAGTGCATTTCTTGTTTGTTCAGAGAAAATACTTGTTTTTTCCTGCTGAGATCAAACTATTGCTGAGACTGTTGCTGGTAGAATGCACTGAAACTACCGTTAGTCTCTCATTACCTGTCTTCTGTGGCCACTTCATTACATGCAGCTAATGAAGTCAGCCAATCTTTTTTTTTCTCTCCTCAGACCTGCCTTTCGTTTTTGTACAGTTGAGCAGCTTGTGACCTAAGAGTAATGGTCCACAATATCTCCTGTGAGCAAGCCAAGGCAGGGCCCAGAAAATGGTATTACCTTTTCTCATTTTGACCAGCTTGTCTTCCGAGCCCTTCCCAGTATCACTTCTGAGTCTCTCTGGGTATTAACTAGTACTTACTAACACCTCATATAGCAGACTGAATCACAGAATGCTTTGACTTGGAAAAGACCTTTAAAGGTCATGTAGTCCAATCCCCCTGCAGTGAGCAGGGACATCTTCAACTAGATCGCATTTCTTGGAGCCTTGTCCAACCTGATCTTGAATGTTTCCAGGGATGGGGCACTGTCCTGGTTTGACTAGAAGAACTAAGAATTTATTAAGGGTCAAAAGGACAATCTCTTTGAGAGGACGTCTAGATGCCCCCCTCTCTCTCCCCTAACGGGGAGAGCAAAGTAAAATAAAACACTGGATCTACAGACAGTGAATTTATAAGAATAGTTTTATCTATTTAAATGCTACAACCATATAAACAGAGAAATAATAGGAAAAGGGAAAAAGAAAGGCTTGTTAGTTGTTAATAGCCCCTGGCCTCCCCCTTTTTAATATTGCTGGGCTAAACAGTCGGCTCAAGCCCTAGGCCCATGAATCATCACCCCTTATCAGAAAAAATCCTCCACCGAAGACAAAAATCCCTCACTCCCTTCCTGGGAAGGGGGAAATAGGAGTTAACCCAGCCAGCCAGAAGATCAAAGCAATATATATATATAAAAATATATATATACTTATGATTTTTGCACCCTCAGCAATCAAAAGGAAGGAAGCCAGAGACCAAGAAGGAGAGAAGCCAAAAACCCGGAAGAAAGAT
>VWZO01002590.1:80495-136264 GCA_013396975.1 Bucco capensis | reverse complement strand
CCTTAGGTTAAATAGGCTTCCATCAGTACAATATCTAATGTAGATACCATCCTGGTCATCAAATTCTGCCATAGCCCTTTGGAGCATCATGCTGAAAAAGAGTGTGAACAGAGTTGGTGCAAGAACGTAGCCTTGTTTCACACCATCAGTTATTAGAAAGGCAAGCACCTACCAAAGATGATATTATAAAGCCCAGGTCTTCAAGCACCACGTTACAGGTGTCCTGTCAGGGAACAAGGAACTGACTAGCATTGTCTCAGGTTCAAACACCAACTTACCATGGCTAGCCCAAGCAGAAACGATGTTCCAAGCTCAGAGTATCTCATTGCATCGCTCAGCTATGATATCACCTGGAAGCATTAGTCCCAAACACACAAGTTCTTTCTCCAAAGGGCCATGGTTTAGTGGCATGGTGGTGATATGTAGATGGTTGGACTTGATCTTCAAGGTCTCTTCCAATCTTAACAATTCTGTGCAAGCAGATGAAAGGAATTACTATTTTGCAATTAATTGGTCAGGGAAAAGAGGAGACAGTGAAGAGGCTGTGGAAGATGTGTGAGCACCATGATCTCTACCGGGTAGCTATTATGGACATTTCTGTCTTAAAGTTATCCCTCACCCAACTCCTTCTTCCAGAGCCTTTTTAAGGTAAGGGGGAAAAAAAAAGCAAATAAATCACTTTTCCACCCCTCCAAACAACTGTTGGATTTTTTTGGCCAAGAGCAGATAAAGGAGGACTGCAGTGTTTGTCATCATTAGGTTAGAGAGACTGCCAAGATGTAATAGCATTAAAGCTGAAGGCATTGTGGGTAATGGCATGCAAATTGCTCCAAAGGCATTGGAAAGCAAGGCCATTGCCTGAGCAATGTGAAAAGGACATGATCAAGCACCCTTTGCAATGTGATACTGGTGTAGAAGTTAGGAGATAAAGCATCCTTAGTCTGCTGTGCTCATCCACAACCCAAATGGCACATCCAGCATCAGAAACTGCTCAGCTCTTGGTCTTTCTCTCTCTTAACATCACCTTCTAGTTATCTGACAGCTAAGAGAAGAGATCTCAGACTCTTCACTCATATCTTGGACTCCAGGAGGGGAAAAACAAACATCTAACCTGACTGCTCTCCAGCTACTTGAGTGACCCAAGAATGCCTTCTGCTATGTTCAAGGGTCTCCTCATTAAGGAATGCAGCAGCAACTAAACTTTGTCCTCTGGTTGGTTTGGTTATTTTGTCATATAATTAAGTCCAGCTTCCTAATTGGTCTGCTGGGAGCTATTTATAGCTTTCTAATGAATATTTACCACTGCACCACTTAGATATTAGAAAGAAAAGGAAGTTTCTGTGTGTCTGNCTTTTTTTTTTTAAGCAGGTTTTGTTGTGAACAAAAACCTCTTACAAAAAAAAAAACCAAACCAAAACACAACAACAAACATGACAAGATTGTCTTGTTTTGTTGTAGTTTTCCTTCCTTTATCTCCTTTTGTCTAACAAACACTCTCAAAGGGAGCCAAACTACCATTGATCTTCATCTCTGTGACTCTGATCTCCCAATTCTTGGGCTGAAGCTCAAAGGAACAATAACTTCTGTACAATTCAACAAGAATACCCCAAAATCTGTGCTATCCCAGTAGCTGCTGAGGATTTGAGGTGGTGTCTGTTTGTTTGAAAGAGGAGAGAGATTTTCAGACAGCTAAGGAGAGGCTGCTCCTAACCAACTTGACAGTGCCATTTTAATGGGATCTCACTTGGAATCATCATCTGGAGCCCTCTTGAGCAGTTGAAAACATTTGTGGAGAGAGAGAGAAGACTCTTGTGCTCTTCGAGAGTCCTTTATGTACTAACTTTGCCTGTGGTAGTGACTCTTAGTCTCTTCCAATCCATCCTGGATGAGTTTAGTTGGAAAAAAATCAAGAGCCTTCACCCCATTTCTTCTCCTCTTTAAGCCTTCTTTTAACATTTGACTCATCCCAGGGCTAGAAACACAGGAGCATTTTCTAATCTCCATGTCTCCCCTCTTCCATGAGCTTTAAAAGCCAATTGTCCTGCCAGGAAAGGAGGCTTTTCAGAGACCAAATTGCTGCATTGCAGGGAGGGGAACACAACCGACAAGGACTTGCCTCATGGGTGACCACAGGCAGGGACAGCAAGCAAGCCACCTCACACCTAGGGGACTTGCTACCAAGCCAAAAAACCTTCTCTAGCTTTGATAGCATCAGCTAAATCTCCCCTTCCTTGGATATAAGTAGAGGGAGCTACCATGCCTCAAACTTGGTCTTGAAAGGTAAGGCACCTCCATGTTCCTGAGATGTTTTCAGCCACAGCCAAGGGCTGACCTTGCTTTTAAACATTCCTAATGATCACTGATCAGCTCTTTGGAAGCTTTCCAGAGCAGCATTGGACTACTGGAGAGGGATCAAATCAATGAAGGCTTGCCAAGTTCTAGGCACTTGGCTGGCAGAAGAAGAAATCTATAGTGCTTCAGGGAAGAGGCAGCACAGCTTGGGATCTCTTCTAGTTGGGCAGTAGTGAAACAAAAATAACCCTTTTCCTCCCCACCACTATTGTCCAAGGGAGAAGAGGACCACAAGTGTGCTTTCAGCATCTTTCAACAGTACTATTTGGAATGGAGTTGGTCCCCAAATGATTCCCACTCTCCTCTTCCCTCTGGGTCACATCTGCCTGAGCTTTAGGTCATTCCCTAAACATGACAACTTCTCTCCTCCCTGCAACTCGCTGCTTTTATTGGGGAATTTTTTTTTTCCACCCTCAGAAACATTTCCCTCCCCAAATCATTCCTGCTTCAGCACCATTTGTTCCCTGCAAGGTCTCCTCCCTCCCAGCTCCTGCTCAGGGGTGGTAGACTCTTTCCTCTCCACCAGCAGCAGATCTGTTGTGCCTTGTTGACTTCTTCAGAGGAGACAGCACACTGTCTGCCTGGATGGATGCAATGTGACATGGGCAACCATGAAGTGATGCTGCACCTGACAAGGAGCATTGCCCTCCATCTAGCAATGAGCTCATGCTGTCTGCTCCCATCAAGGCCACCTACAACCACACAGCCCTGACTGTTTGGAGATGACAAAGGGCCCTTTGGTCTCACCCTGTGAAACAAATACCCTGAGAAGGACAAAAAGGCAAAAAAAAACTCATAAAATCAACATTTTGGTTTGCTCATAGCCTCTCTTCTTCTCCCTACTCCCAGAGCCTTGGTGATTCTTGTCATTAAAGCCACTGATAACTCAGCTTTTCAAGGTTCTGGATGATGACACTTGCCCAAACCTCTCTCAGATCAGTCAGGCACATGCCTGATTTCACTGACTTCTCCTTGCCCCCTGCTTTGTTTCCACTTGCTTCCCACTGGATGCACAATCTCACTCTGAGCAGCAATCTTCTCCCTCCTCCTCCTTCCCTATCCTACCCATTTGTGTATGCAAGGAGAAAGGAAAAGCACCAGGAGCAGCACAGACTCTCTCCATCTGGAAGGCACCAGAGGGGCCAGCAGCAGCTGAAGCAGAAATACCCCTGGCATTTCTTTGAAAAGACTCAGGATCCAGGGGGGGAAAAACCCAATCAAACAAATCAAAAGGGAACCCTGGCAACATTAAGGAAGAGAAGTAGTCCAAAAATGGTGAAAAACACTATTGGAGTCAGTCTCAGGGAGGGTGAAGAGAGAAGATGGAGTAGGAAAACACTGCAGAGCATCTCTTTCTAGAAAGGGACTAAGATGCTGAAGGTAGACAAGAGGAGGTCTCTTTCAAGAAGATGATCTGGTGTCTGAACATGCCTAGGTTGCCTTAATTTGTCCTTGGCAAGACAGCTCTTCCAGCAGCATTATCTCCTAGGTGTAGGCATCATCAGCTGCACACATATCCCTTGGGGCATGTACATTATGTTGCTTTATTCCCCCTATCAGGTCAAAAAATCCCCCCCAAACCCAACATTTTTAGAACACTACAAAACTGATTAGACTGAGGCAAGAGAAAGGATGATGGAAAATAGTCCACAATAAAAGCAGGGAACAGTTCCTGGGGAAAACAGCAAGCTGATGCTTTTAAGATTAATGCCTAATGACAAATAATTGTGGCTGTGGAACACCCAACAGAAAAGCAGAATGGAAACAAGAAGCAGGCAGCAAAAATAAAGCCCACCCAGGCATTAGGTCTGCTGGCAAATTTAAGGCCATCAGGTCCTTAATTGCAGCCATTACAGGCAGCAACATGAAGAGCTGCTACATGCTGTGGTCCTCACCAAAAAGGATTTGGATGTTATTTAGGGTGCTAAGTGAAGAGTTTCCGAAGGGAAATCAAAGAGTTTAGCAACCTCTGAAGGTCTTTTGCCACCAGGATGGGATAAAAAGGCAAGGATAGCAGGTGAAAGAGGGTGGTTTTCTTTGTGATTGTGGTCTCCATCCTTCTAAGGCTCCCTACATCTTGTGTCTATGAAGGAGAAAAGTGATCATTCCCTGTTACCAACCCCTCAGAGCCAAAGCTTGTCCTGCTCTGTCCAGAAGTACCACATCCTGCAATATTTACAGTTTGAGAGCATGGCAACAGAAAGAACACATCTATATATCTCAAGCAAGATGCTTTCATCTCAGATCTTGCTCTCCCCATCGATGGAGGAACTCAAACCAACCCTACAAGACTTTGTTCCTCACAGAGATCAAGCAAAGCAAGAGAGACACTTGACAGAGAAGTGTTGTTTACTCCTAGTCTAGCTATGGTTTCTCCTCCTTCACTTGGTTTATCTGTGTTTTCTCTCCAGAAGCTCACCTGAGTTCCTCCCTAGAGTTCTAGCCACTTAAGATCACACTGCTTTGAAACCAGGAGGCTTTCTCAGTCCCTTCCAAGTGTCTCCCTTTCTCTTTGCCACCAAAGAGCAAACCCCATCTCCTCCATAACCTTTGGCTTCTCCTTTAACCTTTTCTCCCCATTTAAAGTGGAAACAGATCCACTTCTTTCTTCTGTGCTTGGAGCCATATTAAACCCCCCTAGCTCTTAAATTGCCCATTTTTGACACACAGAGACAAATGCTTTGACTGACAACCAGAGAACATCTGATTTAGAGAATATTTAAGTGCATGAGGGGAGGATTAAGGCAGGATCTTGTTCCCACAGTCCCTTTTTCTGCTCATCCTCCTCTTGCCACCAGATGTTACCCACTCAGTACACACAGATGGCTTCAGAATCTCTTCCTCATCAGCTCCAAATCATCTCATTGCCACCAGGGATAGATAACAGCTCCTGTAGAGGGGAACAAGGTGCCCACAGGAGTTGGCTGCATGTGTCATTCACAACATCTACATTTGCATCCCTGCTGGCCCTGGGCACGAGCAAAACTACACTTGGGCATTATTTGGTCTGAAAGAGCCCCCCCCCCCCAAGTTACAGAACAAATTGCATGAGTCCAACTTGTGTTGAGCAACAGATGTGAAATCTCCTCCAAAAGTGAAGAACTTGATGTCAGCTCCAGATTGCCATGGAGTAAGATGAAGATTGTGTGTTCCTACATGCTCCAGATTTGGATTCTGCATCCTTGGGAAAGGGGCTAGGAGGTGGAAGAGTATCTGGGCTATTGGTATGGAAATGAGCATTTTAATTACTGCAGCCTGATTGCTGATTTCCCAGTGCTGCTGGATGGAGTTGGTCCTAGCTGCTGCTGGGACATCTGGTCAAATACATGGAAAAGAACTCATCTGGGGGAGGAGATAGGAGGGGAAAAAAAGGTGACAATGAGGTTTTGAAGACTAAGACTGAGGCAGAAGAAGGATGCCAAGTGCTCCTGGGAGCTCCAGGTTGTCCCCTCCAGGCTCTCCCTACTTTTCTTGTGCTGCTCTAAGAGTGTTTCCATGCCAAATCTCACCAGATGTCCCAAACATCTTCCTTGTCCCCTGCATGCCTTCTTGCTGGGAGGTGGAAAGCCTCTTGGATTTGCCTCCTCATTAGCTCATGGATGCTTTTCACACACCCCCATTATTTCCAAGCCCTTTCACTTGTCAAAAGTGATTTGGTGACTTCTTATGGATTAGACACAACAGCTCCAAGCTCTGAGAGCCCTGAGGAGAGGCTTGGGACCTTACAAACTGTTATTCCCTCTCTCTCTCCTGGGCCAAGCTACTGAGGGAGGAGGCAGCAGGCAGATTCCAAGCCCCAATTAGCAGCCTTGGCCAAAAAGGCAGGAATTTTAATTAGTTGAGCAGTCAATTAGATCAGTGGACACCCTTTGGCCCTCTCCCTTTGCTTTCTTCTCCTCTGTTCTGCTGCTATCTGCCTGTCACCTTGCTGTCCAGGGGTAAAGCTGCTAACCCCTGCTCCTGAGACCCTGGCACCTGGTTGTCCAAGAGCCTGGTGGCTTTGCCCCCACTGAGGCATGAGAGCATCCCTGACCTCCCCTTGAACCAGGATTTCATGCCCTCCCACAGGTAGTCTGAAAAAGAGGGAAATCAAGTAGGGAAGTGCTGCCAGAGATTCCAGCTTGAGTTTTCTCCATTGCATGTCAGAGAGAGGAATTGGGATGGGATTTACAGCATCCTTGCATCCCACTGCTTCTCAGTGCACCTCCTACCTCAACTCTACTCTTCCCTGCAGTAGAAGAAGAGGACAAAGATGTCCATTTCCAAAAAAAGGGCATCATTTCAGTGATTTTTTTCTGAACACAAAGAGAAAAAAAACCACCCATGACTTTAACCCCTTCCCTGCTGTAAGGTGTCTGGAGCAGTGGACATTTCCCAGGCATGTGTGGCTCCCAGCCTTCTTTCTAGCTGCCATCCAGTTGGTTTCAAAACAGAGCTGCTATTCCAGAAGCACTTTGGGACTTCAGGAGGTGCTAACTCCCAGGGTTTTTCCCCACAAAAAAGATAAACCTCCTATTTCAGTGGTTTCCCCCCCACATTTCTGCTTCTCTCCTCTTGAATTGCAGAAGTTCCAGCTAAGCACTCAAGGAGGCACCATGCAAAGTCACATTCTCAGCTTCCAGATATTGCAAGCTAACCTAGCTAGCAGCTTTTTGGCTGCTTTTATTAAGCTAGTGGATTCTCAAAGCTACCTGGAAAAGAGAAAGCTGATTGCTTTTAGTTTCAACCCTCCTCTCCCTGAAGGCCACACTCATCCCAGAGCAAAGATATGACTTGCTGTGTCTCCAAATCTCTCCTGGAGCCATTGAAAACCTCATTCCCCTCAGCATCATGCAGAGACACAGGCACCCACTGGAGAAGACAGCTAGGGATGATGTCTTCTGCTTTGATGTCTGGAGAAGAGAGGAAAACCAAAGCAGAGAGAGACTCTGATTTTATCTTTTCTCCCCTCCTCCCTTTTTTGAGGAGTAAAATGACACAAATTCTTTGAAAGCATTGTTCCTCTCCTAGAAACTCTTCTCAAACTCATGCTCTGTGTCTCTCAAGCTCCTTGTCCTACAAAAAAAAAAAAATCTTCAAAGCCTCAAATGGGGCAACAAGGCCAAGGGCAGCCAGAGTCAGGAATGGCATTTCCAGCTCCTGGGAAGGAGAAAGGAAACAGAGGGAGGGAGGGAGGCTGGGGCAACAAGGGTTGTCTGCATTTTTCCTTAACAGTTTGAGGTCAAGGCTGATCCCTGGTGGGGTCAGCTCCTTTACAGTCTAACACTCCAAAGTCAAAGGAGACTTTCTCTTCGCTGTGGGAGCTCTCTGGCTACTTTGGGAATAACAAGGTTGGAGGTTGACAGAGGAAAGTGTGGGGAAAGGAAAGGCAATGCTGAAGACAAAGATATCTCCCTGTGGGGAGGTGCTGTACATGTCTGCTGCCCAAGAGAAGATCTATCCCAACATACAGAAAGGACATGGAGCTGATGGAGCAGGTCCAGAGGAGGCCACAAGAATGATCAGGGGGCTGGAACACCTCTGCTATGAGGACAGGCTGAGGGAGCTGGGATTGTTCAGCCTGGAGAAGAAAAGGCTTCAAGGGGACCTACTTCCAGTACCTAAAGGGAACTTCCCTTTAGGGAACAGGCTGGAGAGGGCCTGTTTGCAAAGGCCTGCAGTGAAAGGACAAGGGGCAATGGTTTTAAATTGGACAAGAGTAGATTCAGACTGGATATTAGGAAAAAGTTCCTCCCCACGAGGGTGGTGGAACACTGGAACAGATTGCCCAGGGAGGTGGTTGAGTTCCCATCCCTGGAGGCATTCCAGGTGAGGCTTGTCAGGGTTCTGGGCAAGCTGANCCTGTTAGGGTTCTGGGCAACCTGATCTAGTTGGGGATGTCCCTGCCCACTGCAGGGGGGCTGGACTAGATGACCTCCAGAGGTCCCTTCCAACCCAAACCATTCTAGGATTCTATGATCCCTTCCCTAGAGCACTAGGTTATCTCCACCGTAACCACCAACAGGACCTGGTTGGAGACTTGGGTAGGGTTGGGCAAAGAGGAACCTAACAAAGTCCAACAAGGGCAAGTGTAGAGTCCTGCACTTGGGGAGGAATAACCACATGCACCAGGACAGGTTAGGGGTTGACTTGCTGGAAAGCAGCTCCACAAAAAAGGATCTGGGAGTCCTGCTGGACAACAAGTTCCCTATGAGCCAGCAAGGTGCTCTTGTGGCCAAGGCGGCCAAAAGGATCCTGGGGTACACAAAGAAGAGTGTGGCCAGCAGGTTGAGGGAGGTTCTTCTCCCCCTCTACTCTGCCCTAGTGAGGCCACATCTGGAGTGTTATGTCTAGTTCTGACATTCCCAGTTCAAGAGAGACAAGGAACTGTTGGAAAGAGTCCAGTGGAGGCTGGACTAGGAAGATGCTGAGGGAACTGAAGCATCTCTGTGCGGAGGAAAGGCTGAGAGCCCTGGGGCTGCTTAGCCTGGAGAAGAGAAGCCTGAGAGGGGATCTGCTCAATGCTGAGCAATATCTAAAGGGTGAGGGTCAAGAGGCTGGGGCCACACTCTGCTCAGGGGTGCCCAGGGACAGGACAAGGTACAACAGGCACAAATTGGAACCCTGGAGGTTCCACCTGAACATGAGCAAAAAATTATCTCCTGTGAGGTTGCCAGAGTCCTGGCCCAGGCTGCCCAGAGAGCTTGTGGAGTCTCCTTCTCTACAGAGCTTCCAACTGCACCTGGATGTGATCCTGGGCAAGCTGCTCTAGGTGCCCCTGCTTTAGCAGAGAGGTTGGACTAGATGATCCCCAGAATTCCCTTCCAACCCCTACCATGTTGAGATTTTGTGAGGTGATATCAAGAGCTGTACAATACCCACAAAAAGAGACCTCTCATCACCCACAGGATGCTCCTCAGCAGTAAAAGCAGCTTGAAATGTTGAAGTCACACTGACTCCCCAGCAATCTGCCAAACACTGGCATCTCAGCTAAGGAAGAAAGGAAGGAAATGAGGATATCTGTACAGCTGCTTAACACCCAAACATGTCACATACCTGTGGCTGAGACAAAGCTTTGTGCCAAACAGCAACAGCAGTGCTGCATCTCCCTGAGAAGGAGACAGAAAGCAAAGCCACACATGCTGCTTCATTTGTGCACCCAGCTCATGCAGCAAGAGAGAAATAGGAGAGAAAAGAGGAAGATTTCAAGTTCTAGGCATTTTCTTCCCCCACAAGGCAAGCTCCATTACACAAGGCAAAAAGTGACTATAAGCTGTAATAAAAAGGCAGCTTTTAGAGAGGTGAATTTGTCACTGAAGTGGAGGTTCTGAGTCGTGACAGATCCTAGATGGTTTTGGGGAAGCAAAGGCAGCTCTTGGAAAGGAGGGGGAAAAAAAGGCAAATTGGGGAATAGATCAGAAAGTTCTTGGAGCTAAAGGACCTGGGGGACACATTTACATTCTGCTTTTTCTTTCTCTCTTGGAGCAAGGGTCAGAAACCTCTTCTTGTCCCTCTGTTCCTACAACTCTTTAAGCTCTGCGCCCAGGCCTATGATGAGGATAAGCTTCAAACCTGTTGCTTTCTGGACTTGTGATGATTAGAAGAGGATAAATGCTGAAAACATCACATTAGAGAAACTACATGATGTGCTTCCATGCCTTGAGCTCCCTGCAAACCTTCCAGCACTCCCAGTTCCATCTGTTGGAGAATAGCAGAGCTTGGAGCAGCAAGTTCCAACATGAGATAATCATCATTTTTTCCTCTTTTAAGCTTTTTTTTTTTTGGTAGCAAAAGCCTCTTCCTGTCTGGTCAAGAAACAGATCTCACCCACCACAGCTAAACTTGAACCACTTCTGATTGACCTCCTTGAGTAAAATAGGTGTTATTATAGCATTCTAAGCATAATACTCAGAAATCACCAGTCCCCAGCCAATTGAGGCAAAAAAAAGGACCAAAATGATTAAATTATCCCCTAGGAATTATTCACTGAGGCCTGATAATTAGGCTGGAGTTAGTGATCTCCATGTAGAAGGTTCATTATCAGCAAAGCACTTAGGCACAGTTAATATTTCACCCAAAAAAACCCCAACCACTTTCGTTCTTGCACATCATCTATAATGAAGCAGAAATAGTGGTGATGGTTGGAGGCAATCAGAGCCACGTTAAGAGGGAGAATGCTCCTATTCCTCACTCATTTTCCAGCCTTTCCAAGGGAAACACTGATCCTAGCATCACTTTCTGTGCTGTCAGAGGCAGCTGGGATGTGCTCCTGGGAGAAACACAGCACAGGCACTGAGGAGATGAGGAGTTGAGCTGGGAACTGGAGAGAAAATTCACCTTTCACTCTTCTTTTGCAGATGAGTGGTGGGAAGCCCCAGCCAAGCTTTTAATTCCAGGCTTTCAAGGATTGCAGATAGTTCAGTCTTGCTTGTCCACCTCCTGCTCACATTTGACAACCCAGTGGCTATTTACCTGCAGTAAAAGCTTGCAGAGAGGAGAAAGCTGCTCTGAGAGCTTCTCATCTGCCAGGGAAATGGGAAGAGAGCTTATCTTTCCCCCCAGGAATTATCACACAATGGTTTGGGTTGGAAAGGATCTTAAAGGCCACGTAGTCCAACTCTCCTGCAAGAGCAGGAGAACCTAGAGCAGGTTGCCCAGGATAGTGTCCAGTTGCGTTTTGTGTATCTCCAGAGATGGAGGCTCAACCACCTCCCTCCATTCCTGGCACTTTCCCTTGGGAAAGTTAGGTCAAAAGGCTTTCAAGGATGAAGTCACATGGAGTGATACCTCAGCTCTCTGTCTGAAGACATTTCTTCAGCCTTCAGGCTTGCCCTCTCCCTTTTTCCTACCCCAGCATTGATTACAGCAGGTAATTGTTTTCTAATTGGCCTGCAGCTGCTTATCTATCTTAGATAATTCAAGTGAAGAAGAAGAAATAAGGGAAGAAAAGGGAACTTTCTTCTTAAATAGCTGCCTATTGACTGCCTCAATCAATGGGGAGGTCACTTTGGGCAAAGGCACATGAGCAGGACACATCCTTGACTCAAATACACACTCTGACAAGCCCAGTGAGATGCTGCCCAACCTGTTTCTGCCAAGTCCTCCTTTTATTTTTCACACCACACTTTGGGCAAGCTTGGTTCTGTAGTGTCTGCCCCCACCCCAGACATCACAAGATGCCAGCAAAATCCTTCAGTCCAGCAACCCCACATTGGAGGACATCAGCCAAGCATCAATCTGTGCTCAAGAGCCACAGTGATAAGTGTCCCAGAGTCCTCCAGCCTGATTGATTTGGGCTGGCAGGAGTACAGCCATGAAGTTGGGATCTTCAAGATCTCCTGTCAAGTTGGATTGAAAGCAGACAAGGAAACTATCGACTGCTCCAGCCTAAGAAATCATTAGAGAGGATGGAGCCAGCCCACAGCATCACTACACAAACCTAGCTGTCTTGCCAACAAAGAGCCTCCTCTCCTTCAAAGCCACCCAGCTGCAGCTAACACTGAGTGCACCAAGGCACTCTGCCTCCTCACGGATGCTGACAGCAGTCATAACTCAGCCCTGGAAAGCTTGCTACTTANCCTGTGTGAGCTGGTCTAAGTGATCCTGCTCTGGCAGGGGGGTTGGACTAGATGATCTTTCTAGGGCCCTTCCAACCCCTAACAGTCTGTGATTCTACTTTGTTATAGGAGCTAGAGCCAAAACACAGTTCCTTGCTAGCTCAGCAAGAAGAGGCAAGGTAAGAGCTTCTGAGCTGGCAGAAGGTGTTAAATCTGATCCACAAGTCCCATCTGAACATCCAGCACATGACCACACACCTCAGATAACTCCAAATCATGCATGACAACTCCCACCATGATGTGTCTGGAGACAGAGCAGCTAACTCCTCATCAGAGCTGAGAAGAGAAGCTAATGAGGGTCTGTAAATTAAGCTGTTGGCACAGCTTTGGTTTTCCTCTTAGAGATTGTCTTGCAGAAGTCCTGTTTATCTTCTAACATCCACCTAGCACACCTTATAGAGACACTGGGATGTTAACTTTTGAGAGCTGGACCAGCACTTTGCAGAGGTCAGGGAAACATCTAGCACCTGAGTTTAGAGGTGGAAACCATGGCAAAGATGGATTTGTCCTGCTATAGCTGTTCAGGATGTCCATGAAAGCTGTTGGACATCATCTTCCCCATAAATAACACTTCTGGGGTTTAGCTAACTTTCTCTAAGTCACTTCAGAACAGCAACATTGAGATGTCAAACACACAAATCCCAGTCAAGAGAGGACTTCCAATGCCATTTCCAAAGATGACCTGGCAATCCAAGGAGGTCCAGAACCTCCAAATTACATCCTCTAAGCACACAGCATGATGATAAATTCACAACCAACTGCAGCAAAGTTAAAAATAAGAGGTTTTGTTTATTCTTCCTCCACTTCCCACTGGAAATGCTCCAAGCAGGAACCTCCTTTGTGCCTGTGCATGTAGAACTTCCAAGTACATGCTAATTCCATTTAATTACTGATTTACTTCACTGGCCACAATGCAAGGGCTAATATTTGCAGCTGAGGGAATGGGGGGGGAGGGGGAGGGGGAAGGGAAGGTTTTTTCCATGCTCTCCCCTTTATCCATTCAGGACTTTGTGTACAGCAACAACACCAAGATCAATTGTACAAATAAAGAGCAAGTTATTAGATAATCTCTTCCTAATCAAGACCTAATTAAAAGGAAGTGAATGCTTTGTTGGAAAGAGGGATTAAAATGGGGATAATTATCATAACCACTCCATTTGTTGTTCCAACCTCTCCTCCTCCTCCCCAGTTTCTTCTAATGCCCAAAACTGTCTCAGAGGGGAGTTTGCTTTCACAATCAATTCTTTTCCCTTTTTGTCTCCCTGGCTAATGTTTCCTTTGGGTGAGAAGATGAGGGAGAAATTCTTTTGTTCTCCTTGTAAATTCCTGTAGGCAACAGGGACAGAAGGTGGGGAGGTGGCAGCTGGAGAGAGAAAGACACAGGAACATTTCCAACTGAAGCTTAGAAATTATTTCCCCTTCTCCAGACAATCCAGATCTGTGCCTGCTCTGTGTGCAAGGGGATTTGGGGGGTTAATTATTATTATTATTTCATTAATTTTTCTTCTGCAAGAGTTCCTCACAGGCAAAAGACATTGATGGATGGAGGAACACAGATTTTTTTCTTCCCCCCTCATAACTCAAGGATCTTCTGATGGACATTTGCCCAGGAGAGAAGAACCATGTACAAAATGCAGATGCAGAGACACTTGAATGATTATCTTTCAAAGGGAGAAGGGCCTGAGCTCATCTCTCCTTCTCCTCATCCCTTCTGCCTTGAAGGAAGGCCTTGCTCTCCAAGAACCTTGACAACAGCACTCCAAGGAAATGCAAAGCAACCTGGCTGCTGATCTATATCCAAGATGACATCTCCAGAAATCCCAAACTTCAAGAAGGGGGGAGGGGGAAGCTTTCAGCTCCTGACTCTCTACTCCCTCCAGCCCTTAAGGCTAGTTGTCATCACTTGAAAGCCCCAGAAATCATTTGATGGCAGCTCAGTGGTCCAGCATGCTTCTAGATGTCAACCAGTGATATTCTGCAGGGGTTAAGGCTTGGAAAGGATAGATTGAGGTGAAGCAATCAAAAGATTCAGTGGCAGGGAGGGGGTGGGGAAAAACAGGATATTGAAAAGGACAACTGCATGCTGAGGGACTTTGCAGTCCAGTTTACAGCATGCTGGAGCACAGGGTTGCCAGCACAAGGAGATGGCAGCTGTTCCCAGGTGTGGTGACCATCCCAGCATGGGGAATTAAGCTCCAAGGATTCCCTCCTAGTCTCACACAACAGCCTGTAGCTCATCAAAGAGATTGGGGAGAGCACATGAGACCTGTTGCAAGAACTCAGGTCTTCTCTGTGCCATCCCAGCAGAAAGCATTCCTCTTGCTCACCCTCCAGATGCTGCTGCAAGGCCCAGCCCTTGCCCAGGGTGAACAGGAGAGGCTGCCAAGATAATTGGATGCCTGCTAGTGAGAACCCTTAATTAAAGGCTCTTCAGCAGCTCAATGTTGATATGGAGTTAATGTATTTATTTGGATGTATACACACTGCAATCATCAAGCTCCTTTCCTTCTGCTCCAGCAATTAAAGAAGCCTACTGCAAACAAACAGATTCCACCACCTCCCACACACCAACTGAAAGAAGCCAGCCTGGAGTCCTGCCCCTTTCTCCCTTTCCTGGAGAGATGGTATTTAATATCTTCATCAAAAAGTGGGCAGATGACACCAAGCTGGGCAGGAGTGTTGATCAGCTTAAGGGTAGGAGGCTCTAAAGAGGAATCTAGAAAGGTTTGATCAATGGGATGGAGCCAATTGGAGGAGTTTTAACAAGGCCAAGTCCTGCACTTGGGTCACAACAACCCCAGTGTTGCGCTCCAGACTTGGGGAAGAGTGGCTGTAAAGTTGCCCAGCAGAAAAGGATCTGGGGGTGCTGGTCAAGAGCTGCTGAAGATGAGCCAGCATTGTGCCCAGGTGGGCAAGACCACCAACAGCATCCTGGCTTGGATCAGCACTAGCATGGCCAGCAGGAGCAGGGCAGGGATTGTCCTCCTGTGTTCAGCACTGGTGAGGCTGCACCTCAAATCCTAGCTTCAGTTTGGAGCCAATCACTCCAAGAAGGACATTGAGGTGCTAGAAGTGTGTCCAGAGAAGAGCAAAAAAGCTAGTGAAGGGTCTAGAGCACAATGTCTAGGAGAAGTATCACAGTATGTCAGGGGTTGAAAGGGCCCTAGAAAGATCATCTAGTCCAACCCCCCTGCCAGAGCAGGATCACCTAGACCAGCTCACACAGCAATGTGTCCAGGAAGCTCTGCAATGTCTCCAGACAAGGAGACTCCACAGCCTCCTGGNTTACACTTCCCCTTGTTAAATGTCATTAAGTTTCTCCCTGCCCATCTCTCTAGCCTGTCCAGGTCACTCTGGATGGCAGCACAGCTTCCTGGTGTGCCAGCCACTCCTCCAAGCTTGGGATCATCTCCAAACTTGCTGAGAGAACACTCTACCCCTTCATCCAGATCATTAATGAATATATTGAACAGCCCTAGACCCAGCACTGACCCCTGGGGCACACCACTAGTCACATGCCTAGTGGCTGAGGGAACTGGGGTTGTTCAGCTTGGAGAAAAGGAAGCTCAGGGCAGACCACCTCATCCTCTACAAGTCCTTGCAAACAGGTTGGAGCAAGGTAAGGATTGGTCTCTTCTCCCAAGTAACAAGCAACAGAGCAAGAGGAGATAGCCTCAAGCTGCACCAGGGAAGGTTTAAGTTGGGCTTGATGATCTTCAAGGTCTTTTCCACCCTAACTGCTTCTGTGCAGGTTAGTGACTTGTGCCCTGGCAGCAGTTCCTGAGCAGCTTGGAGACTCTGCCTTGCTGCAGCTTAATCAAGTGAGGATTTATCCCTTGGGTAGGGAGAAACTCTCCATTATCTGCTTTATTAATTGGTAGTTAAGTAATGGGAAGGTGCCCAGAGCAGGAGGATGAGGCCTCACCACTTGTTATTAGCTCAGAAACCAGCAGAAAGAAAACAACTGAAAGAGAAACCATCACAACTGCTGCCCCAAGTACTACAAAGTGACACATCTTCTCCACAGAGCAAGAGTAAGCCCACTTTGAGACTCTTTTTAATGAAAAGACTTCATCATCTTTGATTTGGAACCCTGCTTTTTCATGGCTGGGATCAGAAGGATGTTGATGGCTGGGAAGGGTATCCCAGTTCCTGCAGGAAAACTCAATGCCTCATCCTGTCTAAGCAGAGAAGTCTGGAGCAGGGATGGGAGCTCCTAGAAAATGACTTTAACAAGGACCTCCAGAAAGCAATCAACAGATAGGAGAGTCTCTCTTAAAGCCCAGAAAGGCAGAAACACTCAAGTTTCTCAAAGGTTGCATTATCTACCAGATCTAAACAAGTAAGATGCAATTACTGTGTTCAGCATCACCTTCATTGCCCTAAATGCCACCTTCCAGGGATGGCCACTTGAGAATCACACAATCATTTAGGTTGAAGGAAATCATTAAGGTCATCAAGGCCAAGCATTACCACTGCCAGGTCACCACTATACTATGTTCCTCAGCATCTCTTCAATCCCCCCAGGTATGGAGACTCTTGGGCCAGGCCTTGACAAGAGCTGTACCACATCCAGACCCTCAACTCTCCAGGTGTAACCATCTCTTCCTCCACATTTCATTTCCTCTCTTCTAGAAAGGCAACAACCAGCACCATTTCAGCTGCATCCCCCAGCTCATAGGAGCTCATTCCCCAAAGTATCTGTTTGGGAGTGCTCCTGGCCCTAGAGGATTCAAAACTGTTGTATCTAGCACAACCTCTTCACTTGCATGTCCATCTCAAGGTAAAACAGAAGAACTGAACAGAGTAACAGCCCTATGAGAAAATAACAAGGCCAAATCTGCTCCCACATCCCCAGTCTCCAACTATTTCTTACCTGCTCTCCCAAGTTTTTGAGTTCCTTCCAACTGGAGCTTCCAGAATACAGCAGAGAACTCCATGAGTGCTTCACTCCTGCCTTGAGGACTTCTTGCAGCTAGGAAACTGCTCCCAGCTGGGCTAACAAAGGCAGCCCAATTAGGCCTCCCTAACAAGATCCTTTCATTTGAGTGGCTCCAGGTGTACCTTTCAAGGTGCTGCATCTTTCCAGAGGGTGCTCTCCTGCTCAATGGCTTATCAGTTGAAGAATGGCTGGTGAATGCTGTGTTTTCCTGCCCTTCTCTTCTCTCTTTCAGCATGCACAAGTGGCAGTGGTTCAAAGGGAGCTCTCTCTGTGCCTTGGTGCCACCTAAATCCCTCAGAGGTACATAGATGAGCTTTGCCTGAGAGGAAAGGAAACAGACATGTCGGAGAGAAGCTTTTCTTCTTCACATCTCTGTGTTGTTCATCACAGGATTCTTTCTCAGGGGTGGATTGTAAGGTTTAGAGCTAAAAACAGAGCAGCTGCTATCAATAGAAGCAATTTTGGGTAGCTTTGGGCTGCTAATGGATGCTCTGGGCCCTGATGAAAACAAGGCTTTCCAGCAACACAGTCACAACTCAGCTATGACTCTTCCTAGCATGGAATTATTTTGGTTGAAGGATACCTTTAAGTTCATTAAGTCCAACTGTTGGACTAAACCACTAAGCTATGTCCCCCAGCACCACATCTCCAAGGCTTTTCAATTCTTCCAGGGATGGAGACTCCATCACTGGCCTGAGCAGCCTCCTCCAGGCCTTGACAACCCTTTCAGGGAAGAAATTTCCCCTAGTATCATACCTAAACCTCACCTGGTGCAACTTGAGGCCATTTCCTTTAGTCCTGCAAGTGCTGAAGCTATGGGGAGGAGGCACTGGAGGTAGAGCCAGGCCAAAAAAAAGGAGCTGGCCCCAGGTCTTTTTCTCCTTGCTGAGGCTACTGCTGCTCCAGAAGTGGTTTTGTCTTGGAGAAAACTCTCACATTCACTGTGCTTGAGTGGCAGAGACCAGAAAGGTAGGCAGGCTGAAAAAAAATCAATCAAGATTTGTCAAATCCACTGGAGAAATCATTTTGATGAGAGAAGTGCCTTCAAAGGAAGGCTTGGGAGACACCTACCACATGTTCAGCCTGCTTAGTGGCAAAGCATACCACATTAATCACTGTCACTTGAAGGGGCCAGCTTCCAAGCTGAACCATCTTCCAAGTTTCCTCCTCCTTCAGCCATCCTCTCCCTTTTTTCCCTTCCCTGTCCTCCAGCAGGAAGACTTGGTGCTGAGCTGCAATCTGTGCTTCAGCTAAATACACAAAAGGACCTTCATTCCATACAAGAGAATGAGTGGTGTGGGCCAAAATGGGCTTAGAGATGCCTACCTAGTGCCTCTCAGCTCATGTGGCACCTTCTTGCCCATAGAAGTGCTGGGTCCAGGACTGTTCAATATATTCATTAATGATTTGGATGAAGGGGTTGAGTGTTCCCTCAGCAAGTAAGCAGGTGATTCCAAGCTTGGAGGAGTGGCTGGCACAGCAGGAGGCTGTGCTGCCATCCAGAGTGACCTGGACAGGCTAGAGAGATGGGCAGGGACAAACTAATGACATTTAACAAGGGGAAGTGTAAAGTACTGCATCTGGGAAAGAACAACCCCATGGATCAGTACACACTGGGAATTGATCTGTTGGAGAACAGCCCCNCTGCCTGGACACATTCCTTTGTGACCTCATCTAGGTGATCCTGCTCTGGCAGGGGGGTTGGACTAGATGATCTTTCTAGGGCCCTCCCAACCCCTAACATTCTGTGATTCTGTGAGAGAAGCAGCTAGGAAAAAAGAAAGCAACTGGCTTGGCCAAAGCCGCCTTCTCAGAGCAAGCATCAGCACAGAGTGCAGATGGCTGAGGAAAAGAGAAGTCCTGTGCAATGGATTCCCCCTTCCCACCTAAATGCAGCAGGGAAGTGAAGATAATCAGCTCTGTGACAACTCAAGGAGCATATTCTGGAGGTGGTTGCCCCATCCCAACCTTTTTAGGGAGCCCATGGCTTAGTCAAGATCTGCCAGGAAGCCAGCAGCAAAACATCCTCTTCTTGTTCATCACCTTCTTAAATGGGAAGAAAATGCTTAAACCTCAGAGCAGGGCTTCAAGTAGCTTAAATATGGAGAGGCTTCAGGATCTTGGCAGTGCCCTGATGCTGCTCCTTCCCTATGGAATCTCACCAGGACTAAGGAATCTCCCTTTTTCTCTTGCACCAGGGATGCCAGAGCATTTCCAGGTGCAATTAGCAGGCAGAAGAAAGGAGAGAGTCTTCCAGCACCATCAGTCAGCTCAGCAAGTGCTGGCTTATAGCTTCCCTTCCTTCCAAGTGATTAATAATGACACTTTGCAGTGGAGAACAGGAATTCATTCCTGAATCGCCCCATTAGGGAGTAATTAATTTCTTTGCTCTGTGAAGCTAAGATATCACTGAGTTATCTCAATCTATCAAGAGAAGAATTGCTGAAGGAGGACTCCAGTAATGTAAAAATTGATTTTGCCATTTACCCTCTTTCTGAGGGTTTTCTTTTCTCCCCCCACCTCCTCCTGCTAAGGAGTAACCTAATTTATGCTTCCAGTGGTGACCAAAAGATTCTGCATGCTCCTTCCAACCCAATGATGTCATTAGCAAGGCTGAAGTTACCTTGGAAACACCAACTACTGAGGAGTTGAGGTTGGACAGCTGAGTTCTCCTAGTGAGGAGGAAATGGTGTGGCCCTGAGTGGTCACCCTGGGAAGATGAACTCATTAGGTGGTCTCCTTAGCACTAATCTATTGCTTATATGGAGCTAAGAGTTGGAAAACTTGCTTGGTTCCAAGGCAAGACAGAAATGAGAAGGTCTGGGGTAGGACCTGGTAGGTTCCCATCAGTTCACCTCTGCATTCCAACCCAAATCCACTGACCTGGGGCCTCTGCCACCCTCTTGGTGCAGCCCAGGATGGAGATTGGCTAGGGACTCAGTGTGTCTGCAGCCCAGAGCCAGGATCCAGCTGTATCCAAGCTGTTAGCTCTTCCTTTCCCAAGCAAGGCACTCAATCAATTGTTCAGGAGACCACACACTCAGCATCCTGGTGCTGACTCTGGAAGGGAAGGTTCAGCCTAGGAGGCAGGAGCTTTATTTTGGGTGCCCTAGAGCATGAGGTTTCCTTTAGAAAGATCAACAAGCTCACTCTGGCTGGGCAAATCAGGACATATCTGTCCCTCTTCTAGTCCTGGATCCTTTAGCTGTGCCAAGTCATGAATTTAACAGCTCCTTTGCAACTCCTTGCTTTCCCTGCCCTGTCCCAAGAACAATGCAGTGTCAACTCTGATCACATCACCCTCAGCTAAAAGCCAACTTTAATGCATCCCTCAGAGAGAAGAGGCCACAGCCTGAAGCACATCTTCAACTGCAGGTGCTGTATCCACCACTCTCAAGAGGAGGACTGAGCTGAATTATTCACAGCAAAGATTTTGGCTCTATCCTTCCCCTCTCTTGTTAAAGAGCACAAACCAAAAGTCACAAGGCAACAGGATGAAACATTACCTGTGCAAGGAGTGATGAAATGAACTCATTTCAGCTTCTCCATGAACATCTGGATGTGCCCTGGTCATTGCCAGGTTGTTTTCCCTTTGGTGAGTAGGTAATGACATTTGGAGTCACCTTCCCTTTACACACAGGAGTTCCTTTCCAGGTTCATCAATGGAAATCATTGGAAGGCACTAAGAAAAAAAACCAATAAAAAGATTTCATAGCTGTGGCAGGAGCATTTGGAGTATTTATTCAGCCTTTGTGTGAGCAATGTCAGTGAGAAGTCAGCAGGAAGAAAAGGAATTGCAAGGAGCAGCCAAGTAGTTTTGATCCAGGAGAATATTTGCTCAGTCCAACCATCTACCTATCATCACTAATCATACAATGGTTTGGGTTAGAAAGGACCTTTAAAGATCACCTAGTCCAATCCCTCCTGCATGAGAGGACATTGGCAAGGAATAGAGACAAAACATCCATAGTAGTATCCACTGAGTTGTTGGGGCTCAGCAATCAAGCATTAGGATGATTTACTCCTAATTAGCTTTTATGGGCAAAAAAAATCCTAGAGGATTTCATTCTTGCCACAGAACTGTAGAGATTGGGCCAGAAACTCACAGAAAGGAGATTGTTTTCCATTCTCTTGCTCAGCTTTTCAGAGCATTCCTCCAGAATCCTGTTGGTTAAATTCCCTAACTTCCCTAAGGGAGTGCTTTAAGTGTCAAGCTTGATCCAGTTATATAAAGGGAGAAGGGAATGATATCCTTAGACAGAGCACAGGGATGGTGAGAAGTAGTTTGGTGTGATGGCACCAGTCTGGGTTTAGAGCTGAGTCTGATGCAAAAGTTGGAAGCAAAAGACACAAGCTAGGCAGTGCTTTTAGAGAGGGCTGGGATACCACTGGGATGCTTCCAGAGGAGTTATTTTAAGTGGTTTTAGATGTTTGCCTTGGTTTCATCAAGATGATGTCCCACATAATCTTCTTGCTATTCATGATGGGCACTAGAGTTTATATAAGAGCCTCTATTGCTTGCTTTGCAATTAACACATCCTGCAATTAGCAATCCAGATCACTGAGGGCTTCAATATTTCTTCTCAGTGCTGATACAGAATCTTCTACTTCTAATATATTGTTGCCTTTACCCTTTGATTTATGATGACAGTGTCAACCATGAGTGCTGAGCAGAAACCCAAAGCAGCACCTCCTCTTCCAACTACTCCAGTGACCTGGACAGGCTAGAGAAATGCTCTCTCAGCCTATCCTCAGAGGGCAGATGCTCCACTCCTTTCATGCTCTTGCTGGCCCTGTGCTGGACTCTCTCCAGCAGCTCCCTATCCTTCTGGAGCTGAGTGGCCCACAACTGGACACAATATTCCAGGTGGGGCCTAACCAGGGCAGAGTAGAGGGGAGAATAACCTCTCTGGATCTGCTGGCCATGCTCCTCTAATGCATCCTAGGATGCCATTGGCCTCTTGGCCACAAGGGCACATTGCTGCCTCATGGGCATCCTCCTAGCCACCAGCACTCCTAGAGCTTTTTCTCCAGGGCAGAGAGATGGGCAGGGAGAAAATGACATTTAACAAGGGGAAGTGTAAAGTACTGCATCTGGGAAAGAACCACCCCATGGATCAGTACAGGTTAGGAACTGATCTGTTGGAGAACAGCCCTGGGGAAAAAGATCTAGGAGCGCTGGTGGATGGGAAGATGATCATGATGAAGTATCTTCCTGTCCCTAGGGAGACCTAATAATCCTCACTCCCTGAGCTGGCACCAGCAAAGCACCCAGGGAAAACAGCATCTGGCAGGATATCCATCATGCCCCATGGAGGCATAAGATCCTCTCCTATCCACCAGGAAAGGACTGGATGACCACAAGACCAAACTTTGGTGTGTGAAGCACTGCTTCATGGTGTTAGGGAGAAGGAAACTCAGGGACAAAAGAGCTACTTGAATTAGGAAGGCAAGGAAAGTAGCAGGAAGAAAAAAGCAAATACAACCTTCCCTTAAGAACCTCCTAGGACAGCTCTGAAAATCTGAACAGAAATCATCTCTTCTAAGGCAAGAAAAGCAGATTTTGGAGGTTTTTGGGCTAGAAAATGTGGTTTTCTCCCTTCACCTGCTGAGGATGGAGGCTGGGAGAAGAGCAGCTACTTTTGTGCCACTCCTGGATGGGGAAAGTGATAGCTCACCTCAGGAGTGTGTTAACAACCATGCTCATTCTGCCTCCCAGTTCAAAGTGTCTGCAGGGTAATTAGCCATTTTGGGCTTATTAGCTATAATTACTAGGTTCTGTAAGCTGTAGAATGTGCCATTAGAGCACGGGCAACCTCAAATGGGCTAAATGTGTCCAGAAGAGTTTTTGTTTACCTTCCAGCTTTTCCTTTCTCAACCTTAGATGACCACAGAGAGAAGAAATGCTTGTTCTCATGCTAGGAAGCCTCAGCAGAACCTTGCTGGAGACTTAGGCTTCCCTGACCTGGAACAGATGGATCACAGGCTCCAGAAATCTTGCCCCAATTGGCTCTTCTTCATGGCCAAGCAAGCTGTGGTGCTCCTAATAAAGTCACAGCACTCCTTTGGATGGACACTATTCCTCCAGGAGCAGCTAGAAGGTTTCAGCTCCTGCCTCATCTCCCTTTGCTCCTGGGCATTCTGCCTTCAATAGGACAGCTTTAGAATGACCTAGCCACCACTAAGCAGAAAATAGAGGTTTTTAGGTCATTTTAGGTGTATGTAGAAACCCTACCAGCTCTTCACTGATGGGATTGGTCAGGGACAGAGCAAGCTGGGCTTATCTCAGCCACAAATGAACTGGTTTAGGACTTTTCCACCTACCAGGTTGCTACAATCTAGGTTTCTCCCCATCCCAAATTCTGTGACTCACTCCTTTCTCCTGGAGTAATCTCCCTGGTGGGTTTCCCTCAGCTTCCTCCCCTGCTTATTTTGGGGGACCCACAACTCCTCCTCTGCCCACAACAACTCCCCTTTGCAGTCATCTCACAGCCCAGATCCTACCTTTGCTCCCCAAATTCAACAGAGCCTCTCAATTAAGCTCTGTCTCCCTTTCCAGACAGGAAAGAGCTGGCAGTTTAGCCAGGCCTTGGAAAGGCAGAGTCTGTGGGAAAGCCTGGGATTCCCACACCTTGGACAATTAGCTTCTCCCTACAACATTTCCCAGGGCAGCTTAGCTTTGTTACTGCAGCCTTGGTTTCCAAAATGCCTTTTATTTCACACCAGGGCATGAAACAGAAAAGCACAGCTACCTACACAGCCCCATCAGGGATCATCAGGGCTTCCCTTCCTACTCCTCCTTGGATCAGCAGTGAGCCTGGGCCATGGTAGCAATGCCTCCAGACCATGAACAAGCATTTTCATGGCAATCTTACTCTGAATTGTTCTTTTTAGGAGCATCTAATACCCCTTGAAAACAAGTACTCACCTGTGGGAAGCCTAGGAGTCACTCACACTGGGCTGGACAAGAGAGTAGTGGTAGGGTAAAAACCAGAATGATGTCCTTGTAACCACCTAGTGAGAGAGAAAAAGAAGAATAACAATATCTGACCATCATTTTCTTTGTTGTTTTTTTTTCCTCAACATCCTATCCATGATCCAAACAATGAGCTCCCCAAATGGACCAATTCTGCTTTCTCCTCCATATGGGGAAACCTCTATTAAAGTCAAGAGAGCCTCACAGAGATCCCAGAGGGAGGAATGTGGATTCTAGGCTTCAAAAGCAAGGCCATGGGTAGCAGTTATGGTAGCTGCAGATTTGTGGCCACCAGCCAGCAGGTTGGAGGGCCAGAAAACCCCAAACCATCCCTTATCTTTTTGTATGCTTAAGGTTTGCCTCCTTCTTTCTCTGTAACAAAAACACTGTCCAATGCTTAGAGAAGAGAGTGGCTCTAATACCAATCATTAGAGCAGCAATTACTTATCTCACAGGAGCTCTGAGAGGTTTAATTAGTTAATATTTGTAAACCATGATGAGCTCTGGAGATGAAGGATGCAAAACAGCCAAGAGATTGCTGACAACAAAGCCCCCAAAACACCTCCGCTTTGCCAGCTGAGCTCCCTTTCACCCTCCAGAAAGCCTTGGAGCTTTGAAGCCAAGTCCTCACTGATGGTACTGAGCATGGTAGAGCTGAAAGCCACCTAAGGCAGCTTTCCCTTGCAGGAATATGACACTAATGCCATCTTTCAGCAATGTAATTAGCCTTCATTCATGGGCAGGTCCATTAAGGAGAACTCAGAGGCAAGGAGAAGTGGGCTCCAGTGGGTGAGAAGTGAGGCTTGTGCTTTGAAAACTGCATTAAGGGAAAGGGGGATGAGAAAAAAAAAATAGAGTAGAAAATGTTCTAATATTACTTAATTACCCCAAGACATCCTCAGATGTAATTGAGCTTGCAGGGCTAAATGAAGGCTCCACGTGTGTGAGACCAGCAGAGGCTGATGCATTTCTAATGAGAGCACTTTGCAAGGCAAACTAGGTCCCCACAGAGAGAGAGGCAAAGAGCAAGGACAAGGAGGAGGTGCCTGAAGATCTTCTGATCTGCAGCAGCTTCATGTGAATGAACCCATTTTCGTTGGGTTAAAAACTGGAGAGATGGCTGAGTCCAAAGAGTTGTGGCCAATGGAGTTCAATGNGTTTAAGAGCCAGGTGGATGTTGCCTTGGGGAGCATCATTTAGCAGGTTGCTAGGGCTAGGACAAAGGCTGCACTTGATGATCTCCAAGGTCTCTTCCAGCTCTAACTGTTCTATGATTCTATGATGTCCCTTTCCCTCTGCTGGATTGAAGAAGGAGAGGAGATGAAGGGGACAGATGTGGGTAGAGCACTGCCCAACAAACCATGTACCCTGCATTTACACCACTCATGGAATCAAAGACTAGGTTGGGTTGGAAAGGATCTTGTCCATCCTGCTGGGATGGGAAAGGGAGCAGAAGCTATCTCTGAAGATAAGAAATCTTCCCCTCAGTGGCCAAGCTTTGGCCTTGTGGCTCCCATGAAGATGTATGGAAAGCAGGCAGCTAAATCCCAGCCCCCTTTTAGCCCACATGCCCATTCCAGCCCTGATTTACATCCTGTACAGCAGGAGAACAGGAAAATCCAAAGGGTTTATGGTAATTAATGCTCATTACAATATCACACTGCTAACTATCACTTCCAATCCTGCTCAGCCTCCAGCGTGCATGGAGAGATGTCCAGAGAGATCACAGAGGGACACTAAATCTTCTCCTGATTGCTACTTGCCTTTAAGGGGGGAACAAAATATATTATTTATCACCAATTTATCTCTTTTTTTTCTTCACTCCTTGTTCACTAGATTAGCCCAAGCAGGAGGACTAGGGTGAGAAGTATCATTGCCTTGCTAAAGACCAAGGAATAAGATGCCTATTGCCACATCCTTCAGGAAAGCAGTCTCTTCCCATCTCCTATGGAGTTTCCTCCTGGAAGGGATAAGCCACTGCAGGGGAGTTGGACTAGATGACCTCCAGAGGTCCCTTCCAACCCAAACCATTCTAGGATTCTATGATTTCATAGAACCAGAGAATGGTTTGGGTTGGAAGTGACCTTAAAGAGCATCTAGTTCCAATGCCCCTGCCACTAGACTAGGTTGATTCAAGCCCTACCCAACCTGGCCTTTGGTCCTTACCCATGGGAAAATAAGAGAAGGAGCTGTTGTAATGTCTCTATTATCCTAATGATGTTTTTCTGCCCAAATCATCTCCAGGTGTGGCTCCTCATTTCCAAACAGAAGTAGCCAGCAGAAGAATTGCCTTGATCCCTTTCAGGCTCAGGCCTGTCACTTCAACCACAACCCTCCCAGGAGAAGCTACACCCAGGGTTTTGTTGCAGGAGCCCACCAAGGGGATGCTGAGAGACATCTTGCACCCATTCCAACTGCTTTGACAAGGTCTTGCAAGATCCATGTTTGCATTAAAAAGAAATTAAAAGGTTTTTCCACTCCACTAGCTTGCCCCAAAGCCTGCATACTAAATAGTAAATGCTACCTAGGAGGGTGAATAAAATCTTCAGGAGAAAAGAAAAGCTAGCAGTCACTGAATACATCATGAAGGATGACATTGGGGAGGCATTGTTCTTCTCCTGCCTGATGGACCATGCTAGAACACCTGTTTCTTATCAGGAAACTGTTAATAACTGTCACCACTGAAATCAGGGCTGAAAAGGTGTCATTAAGGTAAGTTATGCCAACCAGCACCTGACTGAGAAACAACAACAAAAATACCCCCAACAGCAAGGAGGAAAAGAGGCAAAATTAGGTGTTAGATAAAGCCAGATAAATGTCAACAACAGACTTGTCCATGTGTCCACTGTAAAACCACTTGGAGGGAAAAAAAACCCAGCAGCAAAAAAACCCAGCTGACATATTAGGTGTCTCCTGCATCAAAGTCATCTTCTAGCTGATGGGAAAGACAGCTGGATCACTGTGGGCAATTTTAGCTGATTAACTACAGACTAATTGACCCTTTCCATTTATTCACCAGGGCATCTTCAACTAGATCAGCTTGCTCACAGCCCCAAACAACTTCACTTGGAGTGTTACCAGGAATGGGACATCTACCACCACTCTGGACAACCTGGGCCAGTGTCTCACCACCCTCAGGGTAAAAACTTTCTTCCTTTTATGTAGCCTAAATCTCCCTCTTTTGGTGTAAAACCATCACCCCTTGTCCTGTCACAACAGACCCTGATGAACACATCCATCGAGGATTTGATGTCTTCTCAACTGCAAAGCAAGCAGAGACAGAAATGCTGCTTGGCCATGGTGGTCTACTGCTAATTAGCTGTCTAATTAGGATCAAAATTTAAATCTAAAAGTTTCTCCCTCCTCATACCACACAGAGAGCTTAGCTTGGATTGTTAAGTCTTGGTCCAGGTTGCCCAGGGAGGTGGTGGAGTCACCATCCCTAAAGGTGTTGAAGAAACTGAGAGATGTTCTACTTAAGGTGGTGATAGGTCGGTGGTTGATGATCTTATAGGTCTCTTCCAANGCACCTGGCATTTGGCCTTAGTGAACTTCATGGCATTGACTTGGCCCAGTGATCCAGCCTATCCAGATCCCTCTGGAAAGCCTCCCTTCCCTCAAGCAGATCCACACTGCCACCCAGCTTGCTGTCATCTGTAAACTTACTTCATGAATGATTCTGTGATTCTATTTCTATTTCCTTGCCATGCCTGAGAGTCTTTCTCCCTGCTGCCCCTTGATTCACAGCTACCTCACCTAGCAGAATGACAAAAGGATTCACACTTCTCTAGCACTGCAAACCCTCACCTGAGATGACCTTGAACCAAGCTGCAATGACTCTTTCTGAGCCCAACCACTGTGGAAGGGAAGCATTTCTTGTGCAGCTTGCACACAGCAAACCATAGTTGGGGCTTTGGAAGATTGGATCCATCTTTTCTCCCTCTCCCCTTGCAAACCTCCTGCCAGCCTGAGCAAGGATGGTTGAAAGGAGCCAAACAAAACCCTCACCTGCACAGCAGAATAGTTAGTTTAATCCCCCAAAAGGCAAATCCTGTTAGCATGTAAAATTAGGAGTGATAATTGTCACCACTTTTCACTCTCTACTGTAGTGGAAATAATCAGTGCAGTGATGATGCTTTGCTTCTCAGAGACTTCTCTTTCTGCACAGATTATTTTCTGATTCATTTTATTTCTATTTTCAGATTTATTTAGCTTAAAGAAGAAGGATTATTGAAGATTGGGGGGGGTGGGATGATGTGATTCCAGCAGTTTAGAGGTTGGAGAGGTTTGTCTGAGCAGCATCTCTGCTTGAGAAACAACACTAAAGGCAACTAAAAAAAATGAAGAAAATGGATAAATTTGATGCAGATAGATGGTAAATATCTTTTTCTGGGAGATAACAGCTTTTTCCCCCACCCCAGACAAAAGCTAATCTTTGTCTTTTGTGAGAGCTTGACCATCTGGACTTGAGGAAAACATTGGAGATCATGCCACGTGGGCAAAATGATTAGTTAAGCTGGAGGAGAGGAAGATTACAATAGGAATTATGAATCAAAGCAAAGCATTGCCTAAAAGAAAACAACCAACATTACAATAGATAATACCAAAAAAGGAGGCAGTTTTGGATGGATTCTGCTGAGCAGACTGTTCAGTCACTTTCTTAACAACAGGAGATCAACACTAAGTAACTAATCATCATGGCTAGGCTTCACAAACAAAGATCCAGGGAGAGATCCCTCCTCCCCTGAGTAACTAAACACCCCCAAATAATGACTTTTGGGTCTCATTCAGAAGGAAATGGTGACTTTGAGAACCAGACTGATGGACACTGAATGACATCCAACAGTCCAAAATCCAAGGGCAGGCTTAAAAGATCAGCAGCAAAGCTGGAAACTCAGTGGAGGTGAGAAAGGAGAAGACTCTGACAACATCACCAAATGCATCTACAACTCCAAGTATTTCAGCAGCCAGAGAGAAACAGAAACTTATTAACTGCTAATGAAGAACATCTCCAAGAGATCATATCCTGAGTACTGTGGTGAGGCTGGAGAGAGCAGATAGAAACCACTCATCAGCACATTTAGCTTGGTTAATTACTCTTCACTCTCAACCAAGGCAAGCCTCCATGGGAACAGCAGGAGCAGAAACCTGCCTGTCATGGAGATAGCTCTCCAGAAAGTCTATCAAAAGGGGTATGTGGTTGCTCCTAAGAGCAAGCAACTGAAGACAGTGAGCTTCAGGAGATGGACCTGTTGGAGCAGGTCCAGAAGATGACCATAGAAATGATCTAAGGGCTGAAACACCTCTGCTATGATGCTAAACAACCTCAGCTCTCTCAATTCCATGTTGGATGAGGCTCTGAGCATCCTGATCTAGAATCATAGAACAATTAAGNAGGTCCCTCTGTGCCTGGCAGCTCTGCAGCCACTCCTCCCCAAGCCTAGAGCACTGCTGGGGGTTGGTATGGCCAAGGGGCAGCACCTGGCATTTGGCCTTAGTGAACTTCATGGCATTGGCCTTGGCCCAGCAATCCAGCCTGTCCAGATCCCTCTGGAAAACCTCCCTTCCCTCAAGCAGATCCACACTGCCACCCAGCTTGGTGTCATCTGCAAACTTGCTAAGGCTGCACTCCAGCCCCTGGTCCAAATCTAGTTGCAGATGTCCCGACTTATGGACTAGGGAACTGTTCCAGATCTCCTCCAACCCAATGCAGTAAGGGTTCATCCCTTACTGGGATTTCAGCAGAAATTCAACTGAATTTACTCAAGTGAATCTTCAGGACAAGATACTTTAGGCAAATATTATTAAGCCTCCCTAGGTAAAGTAATTAGAAGTTCTGCCTCTTTTAGCTGAAGTTTACACACACACACACACAGCCATTAAGTGGCAAAACAGGGCTTTTCCTTCTTAATAAACAGGAGGTTTAAAAGCCTCCTTTAAGCAGGTGAACATTTCCTGAGGAGTCTTGGGCTCTTTCTGGATCTCTCCTGAGTAAATCAAGAGGCAGATTGAGGTTTTACATCAAAACACATGACAAAAAGCCTCCAAAACTGAAGTGCAAAGGCTCTAAAATGAGAATGACTCAGGTTTACCCAGCAGCTTCTGTGTTTATGGGCAAAAAAACCCCACTCACTGTGAGTAAAGGAGGGTTAGAAATTGAGACCAAATGGGTTTTAGTCAGAGGATGTCAACTTGCCAAGCACAGAGAGTGGGGGGAAAAGGCCATTTCCAACCACAGATTGATTTACCTGGAGATTTTTCAGCATCATGAGTTGTCAGTGGTTGAAAAAGAGGAAAAACCAAAATAAAAGAAAGGGAAAAAAAAAAAAGAACTTCACCAAGCACAAAGAACCTGGTATTTTGGGTACTGGCCAGGGATACAGATGGCTCATATTCAAATCTTTCAAAGCAGGGATTTGTACCTCTCTGTCTCCAGCATTCCCAGAGAGGCCCCAGCCATAAAACCAATCCTGTGAGGTTCACTCTCATCTGCTGGTTAAAAACCCCAAAGAAATAAGATTAAATAAAGTATCTTGGTTTTATCTTGATGTAGAAAATCTCAGGAAGGGCTGTGGGATGAGAAAGCAGCAGGTTCCCTTTCCCCTCCCTGGTTTTGATTCCAGCTTATTAGCATCATTGTTTGGTTTATGATTCCCCATAAAAATTCCATTCCCAGCAAACAACTCAACCCAACAAAAAAAAGAAGTAAGCAAGCATTTAATAGAAGCTGTCTCTCATTAAGGGCAGTCTCCTAAGAAACAGGAGTGCTTGTGTGTGTGTGGACACAGCTATCTCTCCCTCAAGCTGCCATTTAATAACTTCCATCTAGTTTGGACTGAGAGGAGAAATCACAACCTATTTCTGTTCCTGAAAGCTTAATGGAAATAAATAGTTAGAGAAAGGAGACAGCATGAAATCTCCCCTCTTTCAACTTAAAACCATCACCCCTTTTGAGGCCCTGCTCAAAAGTCTGTCCTCCTCTTTTTTATGGGTCCCTTTAAGTACTGGAAGGGGACAAGGAGGTCTCCCTGGAGCCTTCTCATCTCCAACTCTCCCAGTCTGTCCTCATAGCAGAGGTGTTCCAGCCCTCAGATTATTTTTGTGGCCTCCTCTGGAGCCAATCCACTAGGTTCACATCCTGCTGTAAAGGAAAATCCTAGGAGATGAAGCTCTGCATCTTTCTCTAGCTCTTAAATAAAAACTGTTAATAAACTGCTGTCACTGAGAACCTGGACTAAAAGTCAGGGGGAAAGAAAAGAGGTGTTGGTTTGAGCTCATCCTTCTCCTCAGAAGGGTTGATTCTTCCAGCTGCTGGGGTCAAGGGCTTGGAGAAATCTCTTGCAATCCATTTCCTCCCTCAGAAATTCAAGTTAATTAAGCCATGGGTGCTTAATAGCTGTGTTTGAGGTAGTACCTAAAAGCCTTCAGCAGGAGACACTGTCCTGGGCTGCTCAAGTTGCAGGAACACATGTAGGAACTTCATCTATTGAAGCTCTCTATCCCCCTCCTGGGAAATTTGACCAAAGGTTCAAAACTTGCTAAGAGAAGGCTACTGGGAGGAAGAGGACTGCCAGACAGTACAAATCACATAAGCTGCTTTTCCTCAGCAAACCAGGTTACAAATAATACCTTGCAGCTTGAGAAGCTCAGCCCAGGAGAGCCACCAGGATGCTAGTGAGGATGCAGGAGCAGAGCCTGGCCAGGTGCTGGCTCCCACAGCACCAAGTAGGATGAAGGAAGGCACAAGGAGAGCATCCATAAGTTAAAACAGTGATGGCACCTTCTGCCAGCCCGTGTCCACTAAAGCCAGGCTCCTGCAAAAGCCAAAAGAAGTTCTCCAAGATCTCCTGGTGATGCACCTTGCACTGTTTCATCACATGTGAGAAGCAAAAAGCTGGTTTACAGCCCCCAAATCATCTCACAGACAATTCCATCTTCACACCCTGCTCTGGTGATGGAGGAGAGAAGCCTTGGGCAGGAATTGCTATGCAGAGGTGGTGGTTTGGAGGGAGGAAGAGATTCTGATAGCTTTCATTAGCAGGGTATCCAGATGTAAAACTAATGCCTGCAATATTTATCCATGTCATCACTTGATTTGTCAAGCAGGAGCCAAGATTCCAAGATGTCAATGAGGAAGGCAAAGGCTTGGGCTGGGTCCTGCTTTAGGGTGAGATCTCTGCTCCCCAGAGACAGCTTGCAGCCTGCAGAGCCTAGGGAGCAGCAAGAGAGGGAGAGAAGGTTTCCTTGGAGTGCCCTCTAATGCCTAGTAGAGGAAGAAAGGATGGAGGACATGGCTAGAGCCTGCTGGGACTTAGGGAGTAAACCATCCAGAAAATCACTGCCAGCCTCAAAACCTGCCTCCAAAGGTTGGAAGCACAGAGGACATGTAGATGTTCTACTCAAGGCCATGGTTTAGTGGCATGGTAGAGATAGGTGGATGGTTGGACTTGATGATTTTAGAGGTTTCTTCCAACCTTAATGATTCTGTGACATGGGTGACAAGAGAAGGATCTGGGATGTTCTCCTCCTATGGGGCTAAGCAGTCTCACATGTAGCAGCATCACCATAGAGCAGGGGTGAGGAAGAGAGGAGACCTCTGTAGAGTCTCATCTTCCAGTCTGACAGAGCAGAATGACCCCCAAAGCACCTTAAATCAGGTAGAAATATCTAGTTGAAGATCCCTTAGAGATGCAGTTATGTGTGCTGGTGGTTGCTCCTCAAGGTAAAGGAAGGACAGTCCAAGAAACCCCTGCAAACAGCAAGAGTTTGCTCCTCAGCCCTCAAAAGTAATAAGGAATGAAATCACTGAGGCATGTTTTGGAACTGAAAACAGTCATCCAGTCAAGGTTTTGTTCCTCAACCTCTCCCAGACTCAGGCCACACTGAAATGCCAATATCCCACATGCTTTCTGGATCCACCTTCAATCTATCCTGTGGCAAAGGAAGCCACACAGTGTGGGACTGCAGCAGAAGCATGGCTTCAGAGCCTGCCAAAGCAGTGACCCATCTCAAGCAGCAAAGAGCCAGCAAGTTGCAAGACTCCCAGGAATGTCACCCTGAGGCCAAAGTCACCAGGAAAAGTCCCACAGCAAGAAGGAGCAAACCCCCTAAAGCCAAGGCAAGAGAGATGCTGACACTGGGATTCATCTTGCTTACCTTAATAACTGCAGACACCTCCATCTGAGCTCCTCATTCTGCACACCTGTCTCTCTCTAATGAAGAGAAATAGGCACTTCTAGGATACAAATCGATTTGGGGTGTCCACCTTGGCAGATAAAACCTCAGCTGAAAGCACTTGTGTCAGGGAAAGCTGCAGCCAGAGATGTCCAAGCTGTCCACAGAGCAAATCCCTCCCCAAGCACAAGGCAGGGGACAGCAGAAGGATGAAGCTTGAGAGCAGGACACATCTTCCTGAGCTGAGAGCTGATCTCTGGAGACAGCTTTGGCTGCTGGGCAAGGGTCATCTTCACTCCCATCTGAGACACAGCACCCAGCTTTCCACCTCTGGGGATCAGCTGGGAGGGGAAAAAGGGATGACAGACACATTAGCACCTTCTTCTTTCTGACAGCTTGTTTTCAGCCAAGCTTCCCTCATCTTCCACTAATTATTTCCCTTTGATCTGGGGACTGCAGAAGGAAAGAGGTGGTGGTGACCTCCAGCTACCTGCTTTGGGGCTGAAAGCCCTAAATGACACAGGACTTGGCAAAGGGAGAGGTTTGCTCTTGTCCTTGCAAAGAGTTTCCCTTTGGAAGCATTTGGTGCAGATAAAAACTGAGCTCTACAGTATATTATTGCCCTGAAATTTGGGGCTGCCAAAGGGAGATCAGCAAGGATCCTGCAACAAGGAGCAGATACCCAAGCTGGGGCCAAGGAGGACAACATCTAGAAGCATTCCAAATCCAGCAGGAGAATTTCCAGGCTAATCTGAGGAACTGACACTGTGGGGAAAAGCAATCCCTGGTCTTCTGCTCATGCCACAGAATCACAGAATGTTAGGGGTTGGAAGGGCCCTAGAAAGATCATTTAGTCCAACCCCCCTGCCAGAGCAAGATAACCTAGACCAGCTCACACAGGAATGTGTCCAGGCAGCTCTGCAATATCTCCAGACAAGGAGACTCCACAGCCTCCTGGGCAGCCTGGTCCAGTGCTCTGGCACCCTTAGTGGAAAGAAGTTTCTCCTTGTGTTAATACTAAACCTCCTGTGATCCAACTTACTCCCATTCTCTCTTGTCCTAACATTGGATGACAATGTCACCTGTCTTTCTCCTGCAACAACCCTTCCTCTAGGCTTGGGAGCGTTTGTTCCATGTGGAGCAGTAATCCTTACAGGCAACTTGGGAGATGTATCTATGTTTCCTCTGCCTCTCAGCCTGCTAATCTCCCATCATTGATGCTGCTAGAGACCCTGCTTGGCTGCTCTGACAACCAAAGAGGGGATTGGGTGTGAGCCAGGCAGGGTAAGGCAGGCCCTGAGTATTGCAACCACAGTAGTAGGCANAACTACTGCCTGCCTAAGATCATGCTCTCTGGGCAACTTGCCACAGGCTGTCACAAGAGAGGAGCCCTGAAGAGGAGATCCAAGGACTCCCTGAAACAACAGCTCAGCCTTGGCCATATTGATCACCTGAACTGCTCTCCTCTGGCCTCCAATCAGGAGCTCTGCACACACACTATTTTTAATGCCGCGGATATTTTTGAGCAGGCACGCAGGATCACTCTTGAGGAGAAAAGACAGCGTAGAAAGAATCGTGTCTTGCAGGTTCTACCTCCTGAGGAGTCCTTCTGCTGTGCCTTTTGCAACCGCTCTTGTCTGTCCCGCATTGGCCTTTGCAGCCAGCAGCACTTGGGAAGAGCGTGGATGGAGCCCTCCCCAGAGCTGCATTCACCAAGCCTAGCCATGATGAGTAGATAGTGGAGAACCCACGCTATGTGGTTGTGGGGAAAAGCCTTGGTCAGTTCCTGCCAGAGGAGATGGCTCCAAGATCTCTTGGACAAGGGAAAAACACCTCACCATTCCCACTACAGAAAAGCCTATGCATCCCTTTGGGGGTAAATCAGAAACCAGACTCCTCCAGTTCACACCACACTTGCCCTTCCTGTGCGTCTCTGCCAGAGGATTACCAGCACAGAGCAAACTCAGAGGGGAACAAGCCCTGCAGCTCTTAAGAAAGCCAAGAGCAAGCTGAGGTTTCTTTCTCCTCCAAGAACATGACAGGAAAATGCAGCATGCCCTAAGGGAGGCAGGCATTCAGCACCCAGCTGATGCTTCCAGATTGAAAGCTTGGCATCATCTGCTTGGAAAAATGCCCTTTTTCTTCATCAACTCACTCCTGAGCAGTTGAGCCCAACAAAAACTCACCCTGAGCTCACAAGAGCAGCCAACTCCCTGAAACCTCCATCCTCTGCAGGAGGGGGGGGAAAAAAAGTGTTGGCACAGCTTTTCCTGAAGAAGATGCCTACAAACCTCTGGAGTGGAGCATGGAATTCTTTCAGCTGAAGGATGTTTGTTATTTTCTAGAAGACTTTCCACTTTCAACCCAGAATTTTGGTGCTAGGCATATCCTCAGTTAGCAGATTGACACATCCTGATGAACCAAGCAGGATTACCCCCTCACAGTAGAGAAAGAATTGATTATTTCAAGTCAATCCAAGCTACTTTTCCAGTTCAAATCAAACAGATCCAGGCAAACACTTTTTTTTTTTGGCTCCAGGTGGCCTGGCTAAGCTGCTCCAACAGTGACTCCCTAGGCTTTCCTACAGCCAGAGATTTACTGAAGGGAGGCTAAAGAAAAGATAGAGCACCTCCTGCTGACATTCCAAGCTTCCTGCCACATCTTCTCTCTCCACCACCTCCCAAGCATGAATCACACCACTCTTAACTCCTGACACCATTAGCTCTTGCTGTCACCAGAGCTGACAACTCCAAAGGCCCTGGAGAGCTGTGTGCTCAGACACAAGAAAGGAGATGTCTTCATTAACACCTCCCTTAACTAAATGAATTCATTTTAGGCAGCTGATCTGTGGTGTCTGCACAGTTTGGAGGGTGACTGAAGAGCTGAAAGCATCCCTTCTCCTCTCAGCTGCTGGAAGGACTTCTTGACAGTGTTTCTATCAACAAACTCAGCTCTGAGGGGGTTGTGGGTGCATGGCAGGCAGAGAAGGGAGGGAGGGAAGGAGACTGCTGGAAACAGGCCAGCTGGCATCCTTCAGCACCAAGGCTTCCAGGAGAAACAGCTCACCCAGCCCTGCAAAGAGAGAGATGTGGGACATCCACATCCCTTATGCAACTGCTCTTCAGTTGCACCTTGCTGCTCTCTGACTCCATGAAAGGAAGCAGGAATGAGGTAGGGTCAATCCCAACAAGCATGGTCCTCATTGGGAAGGAAGGAGGCCTAGGCTTTTGTTTTCAATCAAACAGCCACTAGTAACAAGATAAAAACCTCTCCTCTGTGGCCTTTGATGGTTAGGAGAACAATAAATCTGAAAGCTTACCACTAAAAAAGACATTTCTCCTCCAAGACTGAATCACCAGCACAGCTTTGGGTCCTTGAAGAGATGCTTGAATCCAAGGGAACAGCCTCAAGGCCAAAATCAGGTTGTATTATCCAGGTTAGCAACAGGACATCCTGCAGAGATGCAGCCAAGAAGTCTTTCCTCCTGCTAGAGATGCTCCAGTGCCCTCAGCATCTTTCTAGCCTCTGCTGGACTCTCTCCAGGAGTTCCTTGTCCCCCTTAAACTGGATGTAACACTGACTACACTAAGGCAGAGTACAGATGGAGGTGAGGGAGGACACCAACATCACCTCCTCCTTGCCCAGCTCCCTCTGCTCACCTCTGAAATCACTGGTTCAAGGCTAGACTCTTATCTCCTAGAAACTTCTGCTCTCTTTGCAGCAAGTTCTATTACTTTGGGGGTGAATCAGAGCTAGAAGCTGATTATTATAAGCCAGGAAGGAGCATTTTGGGCTTCTCTGGTGTTTACAGCTTTTATCAGAGAAAAATCCACCTGGGCTAGCTATAAAAAGAGATCAAATCTCCCAGCAAAGCCTGCTCTGCACCAGATCTCATACCACAACCTCACCCCAGAGAGCAGGAGGCTCTGGAAAAAGCTGTAAGGTTTTCCTCTCAGTCAAGCTGGCCTGTGATCCTAGCTTAAAGAGGAGCTGTGTTGAACAGGGGTCAGGCAGCAAGCTGGATCAATGCTTCCATCATCTATGCCAGCAGCCAGAAAGGTGAATTTAGAGCCAAGCAAAGGGGAGAAAGAAGGTTAAAAGAAAGAAATCCTAGTCCTTTTCATGTATATCAGTGGAGTGACTTACACACAGAGCACAGGAAGCTCATTCCTGGTGGTGTTTTCCCTTGGAAAGGCTTCAGGGAGATCTTTCTCCCCTGACACAGCAAGGCCAAAAGGTCATTCAAGCACATTTCTGGAGTGCTTGAGGTTTCCCCTTAGAAGAAAAAAATGCTGACTGTTTCCTCTAGAAAGAGGATAGGCAGTGGGGAAACGTCTGCTTGGGCCAAAATCCAGCCTGGAGGTAGCTGAGGTACAAGGGAGATGGAGAATTGAAAGCAGCAGCAAGGTGAGGATGTGAGTGAAGATTCAGGAGATGCTCTAAAAGACAACATGGAGGGAGGAAAGGGAGAGAAGTTCAGGAGCAGCAAGCAGTGCTGAGGGAGCTGCAGGAGCCTGAGGGTGAGGAGATAGATGTTGGAAAGCCATCACAACAAAGCAAAGTTGTTGGAAGAGGGAATGCTGGAGCTTGGCATCTGAATGCAAGGAAACTGCACAGAAGCAGCCTCCAAGTCTTTTAGGGTTTCTCAGAGCCTTGGTGCCACCAGAGAGGATTTGACAAGCTGAAAAAATACCCCTCACCTTGTATTTTCAAAAGTGTCTATCTCTTGCAGCCCAAGAGGGAGGAGGAGTAGAGAAGGGAGGAAAAGTGTGCACATCAGGACACATGCAGGACCCCAAGCTTGACTCCCAACTCTTGCTGGAAATAAAAGGAGGTTTCCTGCAACTCCCTCCTTCTCACATAGATATCCAATCCATCCTTTGGTCTTTGTCACTCACTTCATTCTAGCTGACCCATTCCAGCCATGCTTGAGTAGACAACAGGATACACAGACTCATAAGACTGGTTTGGGTTGGAAAAAACCTTTCAAGCTCATCTAGTCCAACTCCCCTGCAGTCAGCAGGGACATCTGCAACTAGAGCAGGTTGCTCACACCCCCAAACAACCTCACCTAGAATGGTTCTAGGGATGGGACATCTCCCACCTGTCTCTGGGCAACCTGGGGCAGTATCTCATCATCCTCAGTGCAAAATATTCTTCCTACTCTCTAGTCTAAATCTCCCTCTTTTAGCTTCAAATCATCACCCCTCATCCGGTCACAACAGGCCCTGCTCAAAGCTATCCCCAGCATAACCCAGAGTCCTGGGGATAACATCATCATCATAGNGGAACCATAGAAAAGAGTAGACAGCACAATAGCTCTAGAAACACTGAGCTTTGTACTTTTCTTCAAGTGTTTCTTTTGCCAGACTCTTTGATAGAGTTTTCCCAAAGCACTCTATGCCTTTGCTAGCCTATTGTCTATCTCTCCGTCAATCTTACCATCCGAGGAGATGAGGCTGCCTACGTAATTAAACTGTTGGACTGATTTAAGTTCTGAATTGCCAATGATGATATGAGGATGATGAAAAACTTCCTGAGGTGCAGGTTGATAGAAAACTTCTGTTTTCTTTAAGCTAACTTCCAGCCCCAAAAGCTCAGCAGTGGCTGCAAAGCAGGATGTTAAATGCTGCAGAGCTACTTCTGTCTGCAGCATCAGCAGCATAAAGCAGCTCCTGGACAAGATGGTTTATGGTCTTAGTATGGGCCTTCAAACACCTTAGGCTCAAAGCTATCCCCAGCATAACCCAGAGTCCTGAGGGATAAGAAGGGGAAGGACAACAAGCAGGCTGAGACTGCTCCAGGAGATGGGAATTGGGCAGTGGCACTGCCATCACCAACTTGCAGATGCCCTGAGATGACATTAACACTTTTATCCTCATCTCTCTCTCTCTCTAAGTACCAGAGTGAAGTGAAAAAAAAAAAAAGGCGTTTTTAGAGGAGCAGGCAAGCCCAAGTGCACTTTAAGAGCACACACTGCCTGTAGGCAATGAGTCCCCATCCCTGGAGGCACTCAAAAGATCTTCAGATGTAATGCTGAGGCACATGGTTTAGTGGTGGACTTGATGATCATAAAGGTCTTTTCCAGTCTGAATGATTCTGATTCTACAAAGAGAAGCATGGTGCAGCCTTAGCTCAGGTGAGAGCACTGGACACACCAAGGTCAGGCTCTCAACCATATTGCTGTAGGCTCTTCCACCCTAGATGAAATCTATCTCCTGTCTTTGAGGATTTACAGGAGCATAAACCCATCTGCTGCCCCACCACCACCTTATTTCTCTCTCCTTAAGTTGTTCTCAGGTCTCAGCCTTACTATATTGCTTGAGGATTATGTTGAGAAGCTCACAAATTCCTTCTTTTGAATAACTTTGGAAAGCTCATTTCTGGTTCCCTGCTGTCTTCATGGACACACCTCAGCTAAAAATACATTTTCAATGACACACAATCCATCCAAGACCTGAGAAGCTACAAAGAATTTGTTCCCTGGCTACACAGCCACGAGCAGGAAAGGGAATATTCCCCTCCCCTTCCTGCTGTTTCATTAAACTCATTTTATGCATGAGGTGAGATTGCATCTTGCCTTTAAAAATAACAAGTAACAACAATAATAATAATGAAGACATTTTTCTCTGCTGACAGCTTTTTGCTTTAGCACACATGTAGACCTTTCAGGAGAGCACATCTAGAAGCCTTCAGTCCTCACCTCACTCACAGAGAGCATGAGAACAAGTCCTACCCAGTCCTCTTCCCAAATCTCAGTTATCATGAAGAGAAGATAAAGAGATAAATCAAGTCCTTACAGAAAGCTTTGAGGTGGGGAAGGTGTTTGAGATGATTAGGACCCACAACCACACCAGAGCAAGCCTGTGGTTGTAAACCTGCAGATCTCATCACTAAAGAGGTCTAGTTGAGCCAGTGAAGTCCACATCAGCTCACCCATCCTCCTTGGAACCCTGTGTCACTTGGCTTCACATCATCTAGCAGGAAAAGCCAGGGAAGAGAATGGAATGACAACAAGCAACAAATCAAGTGGAGGAGAAGCTGTGGAGAACACCAAGATGCTGCAACCTCAAAGTCTTCTTGAGGAGACCTGGCTGGAGTCAGCCTCCTGGCTCATTTCAGAGAGAAGACACACTATCAGCTATTCCCTGGTTATTTTTAGTACCTGATGACTTTCCTGGAAGCAAGCCACAGCAGCAGGTCACAAGGGATGACTGCAGAAGGGACGAGCTCTTGCAGCAGCAGCAAGAGCTGCCAAGCTGATAAACACAGGAGCATAGCCAGCATGAGCTCCAGCTGCTCTTCCTCCTCCTCTTCTTCCCTAGCCACCTCATCTCCTTGCCACCAGTTCATCTCAAGACCAAGCTAAAGAGGCTGTAGCAATCACTGAACAAAGGAACAAGGCTATGCCTCTGCAATGGGATGGAGGCAACAGCAAAAGAGCCCAAGAGGTCTGGTCCCAGGGTGAACTGGCAACTAAACTGCAAGACCTGCAAGTAAATTGCACCCAACAACCAGGGTAAATACTTCCCACAGCTCCCGACTGACACCTAAGTTGTCTTGGCATCTCCAAGATGGGCAGCAAGAGGAGCTCAACACTTCAGTAAGGATCAGGCTGAAAACTGATGACATTTTCCTTTACACCATCAGAGAGCTGCATGAAGGAAGGCAGCTCAGCTGAGAGCTCAGTTCAGCTTGGTTTTTCCACCTTATCTAACATATTCCCCCCCCCAAAAAACATCTTCAATATTCCTTTTGATATCCAACCCAACAAAGGCAGAAATTGATAAGAAACCAGCACACATAGCACTGGGAAGTCATCCTAAGTTTGGGTGGGAGCAGCACATGGCTTAGCCCAACTGCCTCATACTTGGTATATTAGGCAGGGATCAGACTATATACAATGATAACAGCAATAAAGTTGCTTTAGGGCCACATCCTATGAGTCCATACCCTACCAAAAAATGGGGTTTGAAGGAGCAGGCAGGAAGTTTTGCCAGTTAAATCTTTCTCAATTCACTTCCTTTAAGGTTTTGCCCCATTCAAAGAGAAGTTTCACCAATCCCAGCCCACTGCATCATTCAGCCCACCGCTGGGAGCATCCTGCAGCTTGGCACCTCACAGCTAGGGAAGCCAGGACACAAATCAAGTCTGGTTCCTCTCAGCTCCTGTGGCCTTGCAATCCTTCCTCAGTAGCCCAATCCATGAGGTTTGGACACTCAGTGTGCAGAGAAGCCTATTGCTCAGAGGCTTCCCACCTTGCTGAGCTAGTCCAGGGCTTTATCCTTCCATAAATGATTTATCAACTTTCCCTACAGCCCCATTGTATATGTCTAAGCATCAAAGAAATTAAAAAAAAAAAAAAGCCCTTAATGTGTGCAAACTGTTACTTTCCTAATTGAGTTGTACTGCTCAGGATGATTTTTGAATGCATTCTGGAACAAACAGAAGTGATAAGAACCTCCAGTAATGACAAGAAAGGGGAATAAAGCTTTACAGAAGGTAAAAAGAAGGCTAAAAATGCTTGAAATGTGAGGCTGTAGGGTAGGAAACAATAGGAAGGAGTTGGAGAACTTGCACATCCTACTCCTTTCCCAGTTTCCACATGGGCTAAGATTGATACTAACTAAAGAATGAAAGCAGAATGAAGTTCAAACAGATGCACTTGCTAGGCCTTTGAAAAGAGGAGTTAGTGCAAAGCTTCTGCTCCCTCATCAAGAGGAATTGTTGGACTCTCTACTGGAGCACACGTGTGGCTAAGGCTATTGAAGCACTGACACTAGGAGACTATGAATGAAGGCAGATGCTTTCAAAAGGCCTTGCAAGAATGAGGTGCCCAAAACACACAGAAGCAAGGCATTTAATTCCCTTGAAAACATATTTCAACTACCTTGCTGAAAAGATTTCCTCAGATAAGCCAAAGAGCCTACATAATACCCTACAAAGATTTCTTGGAGGGATGCTTGTGATTCAACATTAGGAAGAATTTGGTTTTACACTTCTCCTCACAAGGCTTCCAGCTTTTGGGGAGGTTTCAGGCTGCTTTTCCCAGTTATGATGATGATAAATGAAGAAAGACTCCAGCCTAGCATAATGGATCCAACCTGCAAGCAAAGATTTCTTCCTCACCCTCACTCACATCCACTTCTTTTCAGCAGAAAAGCAACTTAAACTTCACTGCTGCACCTAAACCAAACAGAAAGAGCCAATCTTGTGAGCCAAGAGCATCCCTGATGCCATCCTAGAACCAGCCACCTTGGCTGGAGAACAACATCTGGCCTTCCCCATACAAGAAAAAGAGGGATTGGGCACAGAGATAAAACATACAAAGGCACCAAGAATACTGAAGGCTTTTGGCTACACAGGAAACTTATCAGAGTTAGAAGAAAGCTACCTGTCTCAGAAAAGAGTGAAGACAGCAACCAAGATAGATATCAGGGGACAAGGGACAATTGGCTTAAACATGAGGCTGGGACAGAAATCATAGGAAAACAAGGAAAGGAGAAAAGAAGGAGGAATATTGGGCTACAGAGCATCCCTGGTTCAGTGGCTCTAAAAGCAGGAAGGGTTTTATCCCCTCTGTTCCCACAGGGAAGCTGGGCCAGAGTCTGACTGGAAGATCCTGACAATTACAGAAGAGTTTCCAGGCTGAATTTATTCTGGGCCAGTTTTCTGGACATTTTGCTCTTGTGCCAACACTATCCTCAGGCATAAATAGTTCTTCTTCACTGCTGTTCTCTCCTCCAATGTATTTATAGGCAGCTCTCTTCCTCAGCTTTCCATTTGTTAATTTAATTAAGTCAGGCTTTCCTTCCCTCCAAACATGAGCTTCATCTCTATTCTAGTGTTAGCAACCCTGCTTCTTTGATCCAGCTCTGGCCATACAATTGCCAGCAGTGATCTCTCCTAGAAAACAGATGATTGAGTCAAGTATCTAATTGCAAACAAAGAGAGACAAACTCCTGTCAGCTCTTTGGAATCAGTTTAAGATCATAAATAGTCTTCTGAAGCACCAGCAGGTCCTGGAGTGCTTTGTAATGGATTCAGTTTCCATTTTGGCTGAGTTGTCTCCCCATAATCTTGAATTATTCTTCTGTTTCCAATTATGTTATTCCACTTTGTAAGTCCATCTGATGTCCATCAAGTTAAATGTTCCCCTTGTTGGTGTTAGGCAGCAGCTCATGTTGCAAGTGGAGGACAAGAGGAGGTTTCATTACTGCTTTTCTGGAGGGAAGAGAGAAGTTGACAGCAGACTGCTTAGGATGTAAATATTGCTGTTTCACTTAGCATTTGAGGACAAAATCAAATCCATAGCCTTCAGGACTAAAGATGATGCAAAAGTGGCATGGGGGTGATAGGTAGATGGTTGGACTTGATGATCTTAGAGCTCTCTTCCAAGATGTGGCAAGATACATTTAAGTGATCAAGGCTAAGGAGCTTGGGTTTAAGACTTTTAAGAGAGCCAACCAAGGAGCCATTGTCACATTTTCATTGTAGTAAGAGCCAGAAGAGCAGAAAAGTTTTCCAAAGAAGGGAAAAGCTGCTCTAACATCAGTGTTTACCTAGGGTATGGTGAGCAAATCCACAGAGCTTTAATGAAAACCAGCCTTTACACTACTTTGTTTCAATATTTGGTTAATGATGTTAATAATGTTAGATCTTTCGTGCCACTAGATGTTGGTACTTAGCTTTGCCTTCTTTCAATATGAGGGAAAAAGGGACAGAGGAATAAGTGTAGTCAACTGCCTGANATGGGCATCCTCCTAGCCACCAGCACTCCTAGAGCTTTTTCCCCAGGGCTGTTCTCCAACAGATCAGTTCCCAGTCTGTACTGATCCATGGGGCTGTTCTTTCCCAGATGCAGTACCTTACACTTCCCCTTGTTAAATGTCATTAAGTTTGTCCCTGCCTATCTCTCTAGCCTGCCCAGGTCACTCTGGATGGCAGCACAGCCTCCTGGTGTGCCAGCCACTCCTCCAAGCTTGGGATCATGCAGGGTACATCTTAAAGTGGACTGAGAGGCAAGTGCCAGCATGGTAGGGGTTGGAAGGGACCTCTAGAAATCATCTAGTCCAACCCTTCTCCTAAAGCAGGGGTACCCAGAGCAGGTTACCCAGGGTTTGAGCAGATAGGTTTGGAATCTCTGCAGAGAAGGAGACTCCACAAGCTCTCTGGATAGCCTGGGCCAGGGCTTTGGCATCCTCATAGCAAACAAGTTTCTCCTTACACTGAGATGGAACGTTTTGTGTTCCAGTTTGTGCCCATTGCCCTGTCACTGGGCACCAGTGAAAAGCCTTCATCCTCTTGCCCTTCTGAGTCTTCTCATCTCCAGGCTAAACAGCCCCAGGCCTCTCAGCCTTTCCTCCTCAGAGAGATGCTCCATGCCCAACATTTTGTTGGCCATTAATCCCCAGGGAGTTGTCAGCACTCTACAAGGCTAGGAAAACAATATTGCACCTAAATGCCACCACATCACTGCTGAGCAAGGCATTATTCCAACAGCCCATCCTCCAGTGGCTCATTGCAGGGCTGGGTACCATTTTATGGGATGATTTTTGAGCAAGACAAGCTGCCTCCAGCCAAAACAGAGGAGAAAAGGTGCAGCTGGAGAGCAATTTGCTGGAACACAACCACCTGAAAGAGCAGAGAAAAATAGGAAACACTCCCAAAGAATCCCTTAGCCTTTCCATAAATAAGGAAAGCTGTTGTGAAGGTGGAAAATAGGCAGGGAGGAGACCAAATTGGTGGTGATAGGGCCAGAGGAACAGTTACCTCCAGCTCCTCACTCTCGTTTCTTTGCAGCAATCACCTTCTTTGGTGCTGGCTCAGAGACATGAAAGCCACAACCATTTCCAGCAACACTAGAAACACAACCAACACATCAACCATTTATCAAATGACATCAACTAGGCAGGGAAAAGGAAAAGGAAAAAGATGTTTTCAAGCACCATCATGGGAGATTAGCAAAAATGAGGTGTTAAAAAAGCTAGGAAATGGGCCAGTGTCCTTTAAAATAACTCAGTTCATTTGTGAGTTTACACTTCTGGGTTGCTGAGGCTTTTCTGAGCCAAGATTTTCTGCTCAGACAGAGAAATGCCCGTGACAGAGAGCTCAAGTTGGTCTTGTAATGGCTTTTCTTTCAGCTGGAAACAAGCAGAAACATCTCTAGCTAAAGGAATATTATTAATACCAAGAGAACATCTCCAAAGTACCTAGAGTTACTGAAATATTAGCTTTTAATAGCAATTCCCTCCACTTTTTGTTACAATTCCCTATCATCTGCACCTTTCTCCTTCAAGATGAAGATGCTCCTTCAAAGCAAGAGCTTTTCTGCTCCTCTATGTGGAGCTTCATGTGTTTGTGGCAAGAGACTGCCTTGATTTCTCAGTGCTCAAAACACTTGCATCCCTCACTCCAAAGGCAAATAAACAGGAGCTGGCCTCAACACATCCCTCCAACCCTGCTGAGCCCTCTGACATCCCTGGATCTGGGGCATCTCTCAGGAAAAAAGCTCCACACTGGCTATTTTTCATCCATCCCAGGCTCAGCTCCTTGCTCCAAGGTGGGGAGGGAAAAGCAAGCATCTGCTTGGGCATGTCATTGTGCATGTATGTAGGTCAGAGCTGGCTCGTGGCTCCAGCAGAGACAGGGATGCATTTTTCTTGCCTCCTTAGGCAAGCTGGAAAATGTCACTTCCTCACTAAGCAATCACTACACATTTTGCTGCCCTAAGTGACCACCTGCTCTGTGGATGCTGCTCTGCAGCTGTGGGAGCAAGCTACAAGCAAATATCTGCAAGACTTAGAGCAGGTTTCTCCTTTATTTTTATACATTAGTATTGATTTTGGAGTGGTTTTTTTTTTAAGACAGAGTGATTTAGAGGCCCAAAACTGGGGCAAGCATCCCTTTATACATCCTCATTCCTGTCTCTGCAGTATCCTTCACCTCTCATTTTGTTTTAGAAGCAGAAAATCAGATAATTGTTTAGGTTGGAAGAGATCTTTAAGGTCATCAAGTCTAAGCATTAACCCAGCACTGCCAGCTCACCACTAAACCATGTCCCTCAGCACCACATCTCCATGACTTCTCAATCCTTCCAGGGATGGAGACTCCATCACTTCCTTGGGCAGCTTCTTCCAGGGCTTGACAAGGGAAGAAGATCTAGGATCCACCTGGCTTTACCTCAGAGCAATAAGGCCACAATTTAGGCTGTAGCTGTGCTCAGGCAACCAAGCAGCTCAAACAGGAACCAAAGATGAGATCTCTACCCCTCAGAACCTCCTCCTGCTCAGCATTTGGAGCTCCATCTGCTTCCTTGCAAGTGTATTCATCTACAATCAGGGCAACACTTGCAGGTCTCAAAGCATCTGTCACCAGTAAGGCCTCAACTCATCAGTCAATGGCTGGAGGACACCACACACTCAGTGCTTTTAAAGACATTAATGGAGGGAAACCTGCATGTACAAGAGAAAAATCCACCCTCCTCCTGCTGTATCAATTACAGTAGAGGCATTAAAAGGTTTCAGTAATGATTTCTTTTGAATAAGCTTGTTCTTCCAAGTCCTAGTGTCCACATTCAAGCTCTCCTGGGAGTGAGATGTCCCAGCAAAGAAAGGGACATGCCACAGATCCAACAGCAAAGGAAAGATAATAGAAAGAGAGATATTGGGCAGATCAGAGACAGCAATCTGTGTGAACACAGACAGATCAGGAGCTTAAAGGCAGGTGATTCTTCACTTTAAGCCTGTACAAATGATTTCCTTCCCTCTCTGGCTCCCTCCTCCTCCTCCCCTTGATGATTTGAAGGCTTTGGGAGCTGCAGTAAGTGTGACTGTTTTTGGGTGAGTCAGCCAAGGATTGAAGGAGGGAGGAGGGAAAAACACTCTCTTTTCCATCAATGTTCAATAGAAAGACAGTAAAAACCAATCAATCAATCTATCAATAAATAAAGAGATAAATCAGGGAAGAGTCCAAGCTGTGAAGAGGTTAACAGAAAACACAATGAAGAACACATTAAAAAGATAGGGATGGAGTGGAAAAATACACTTAGGTGATCCTTGCAGCTCTGAGCCACCCTCCAGGTGCTCTTAAGACAGAGATTAATCTGCAAGCTGCTGAGCCAGAGATGGGCAAGCAGGGCTGAGAAGAGCTTTCTCCCACCAAGTGACAGATTCTGATAATCCCAGGAGACAAGCAAGTTGGCCAACACTTTTGTTCAGTCCTCAGGTGACACAGAGCTGAGAGGTTGCTGCCTGTTAGGATAAAGCTGCTCTATCAATGCTGATTATCAGCCTGGTCCCAGCTTGCTGATCCAAGATCTCTAAGTCCTGATCCCAAAAAGCCCTCAGAGGGGAACAAAGCTGTTGGAGTCAGGCAACTTGGGCTAGGAGTGGTTTGGGCATGCTTGCTAGCTTGGTTTCCTCAGGAAACAAGGTGCACACAGTCACAACATCCATCTATCCATCCAGTCATTGATCATTCCCAAACCTGTTAGCCCATTAGAACTACATCCATGTTGAGAGTGCTAAAACACCCAATTAAGGAACCAGGACCAGCATAAATATTAACTAGGCACAGCACAACTCCCAGGAAGAGAGGGAGTGATATCCTTCAGCCCTTTGTGCATCATCTCCAGACTCCCCTGGGTGCAGAAAGAAGCTTGCTATTGCTTACCTGCTCCATTTGGGATGCTGCCTGCTTCTCCACAGCAGCCCAAGGCTGTGCTGAAGGATCTTAGAGCAGAGCAATGTCACCTTCCAGTGCATGTGGCCAGCTGCTAATCCTCCAAGTGCTGGGGATCAACACTGAAGGGGAGGAGGGAAAACACCACAGCAGTTCCCTTAAGTTAATGCTGGAGGAAGAAACAAAAGCTAATCAGCCTTGAGCACAGGGGGCATGAAGGGAACAAGGCTCTTCAAGGCACATTCTCAGTTTTAGCTCCCTTTCAAATGAAATCATCTCCTTCTGCAGCTTATTAAGCACCAGAAGTCAGCCTCAGGAAGAGTTATTGATGGAGCTCTGCAGGGAGTGTGAGGACATTGGGTTACAGCAGGGTTATTTGCTTTTAGAACCTGGCCAGAAACAAGAGAGAGCTATATCCAGTTTGCCAGGATCTTTTGCCATGCAAAAAGTGATCCAAGAGCCCTCCAGGCTCTTCTATGCTGACAGGAGGCCTCTTCTATACTTGGGGACTTGCTCTTTCCTCTTTCTCCTGGCTTGCCCTGGTGGCTTCTTGCCCATTTTTGGAGCAGTGAAAATTCAAGCCATGCTTCATGGACACACCTGAGAGCCAACCAGAAGAGATAAGACACCAGAGACAGGAAGACTTTTCCAACTGGAGCTCATCCATGCTTCTGCAGCTATGCCAACAGCCCACAAGGTTTAAGTGGTGGCCACAAAGGAGCCTTCAAGCATTCCTCTGGTTCAGGATCACCTGGAAGGAAAGAAGCCAAAGGGATTTCAGGCTGTGCTGATCATTAGGCATGCAGAGAACATTCCTCCCAAATCAGGCTTTGGGCAAGCAAATGAAAAGAGCAAATATTTGCTAGAAGGAAAATGTCAAACACTTGGCAGCTTTCCCTTTGCTGTGTGTGGGGTTTTTTTTTTTTGTTCAACCAGTTAATAAGCATGTAATTCATGGATTTTTGTTATTTAGGGAGGATTTTTTGGTCTGGGAGGTGGGGGTCATTCTGAGACATAGTTTTGCTTAAATCAAGGAGAAAATGGGGCAGCACTAAATATATAAGTTAGCATTAGCTTCCTTTTGGCCTCAAAAATCACTTCCAAAAGGAGTCCGAGCATCTCCTTTCATTTCAAACACACACAAAGAACTGGTTGGATTTCCTATAAAACTGCTGTTTTCTGCTGTCAATTTTTCTTGAGTTCAACACTGACATTTTCAGCTGCCCTAAAACTCTGTTTTTTAAACAAACAGCATTTATGTAAGCTTAAAACAAAACAAAAAAAAAGTACTTTAGCCTGGATTTGTGCAAAACCACTAATTTTTAGTTGTTGGCTCTCTGCTAGGGAGAATCACACTGAAGAAATGATTCTTCTCACAGGCTGACAGAAAAAAAAGACAGGATAGTGCATCAGAGAAGGAACTGCTTGTCCTGGCCAAAAGAAATGGCTTTAAATACCATTGTCATCTTTTTAAACCTTGCAGACAACCTAAATGCCACTAACACCCTATTCCAGCCTCTCCCTTTGGCCTTCAGAAGGATCTGACTGACCAGGAGATGATGGGAAGGTCAAACCTTATTGATTATATTTACCTCCATGGCTTTTATTTGTCTAACTCTGCCTGCCCTCCCCTTTTGATTTGTTTTTTAAACCATCCCAAGTTCCCTATGAGCCGCTCTGCTGACCACACATCACTTTATGGCATGAGCAGAGCCCTGAGAAGAGATGAAGATGACAAAGATGCTCTTCAAAGTAATCAAGATGCTCAACCTTGCACAGTTCTAGGCCTATAAGCACCAAACTTCTTGGATAAAGAGATGAAAAAACAGGGTTTAAGGAAGTTTTTCAAGCAGGAAAGAAATGTCCTGAACACCTCATAGCTCCTCCTCCAAAACTCAGGCATATTTCTAGAAGATCTGCACATTTATATCTGGCTCCTTAGCAAGGAAATGCTCTCAGCCATCTCTACACTGCCTGTTTTCCTTCTGACATAAATATGAATTAAGGTTATGATCTTCCCAGGGGAAAAAAAAAAAGTGTAGATTACATCAATGTGCCCCATTAAAGGAAGCTTAAATACCCACTTATGGTTCATTATTGCAAGTTACTTTCCTTCCTGATGGAGAATTTATTCAATATATGGGAGAAAGGGGAAAAAAAAAAAGGCTCCATGAAGGCATTGTCTGTGCACTGCATCAGTAAAAAGGCACAAGGAAAGGGATGAGGTTGAGGAAGACTCTGATGAAGTAAAACACCACTCCTGAAGGGCATGTAGGCCAGCAAGAAACCTTCAGTTGGTCAAAGGATTAATTAGGTAGTAGGTTTGTGGCTGCTTTTCCCAATACTTTTGCCCCACAGCATGTTGAGTTGCAAGTCAAGAAAGATCTGGACCTGTTGGAGTGGCTCCAGAGGAGGCCAGGAAAATGATCCCAGGGCTGGAACATCTGTGCTGTGAGGATAGGATGAGAGAGTTGGGGTTGTTGAGCCTGGAGAAGGCTCCAGGGAGATCTTACTGCAGCCTTCTAGTACTTTAAGGGGCCTAGAGGAAAGATGAGGAGAGACTTTTTAGCAGGGCTTGTTGTGACAGGACAAGGAGGGATGGTTTCAAACCAAAAGAGAAGATTTAGAAGGAAGGAATTGTTTATGCTGATGGGGATGAGACACTGGCACAGGTTGCCCAGAGAGGTGGTCAAAGCCCTTGGCCCTTCCACAATAAAACCTAACCCCAAAGGGCCAAGAGGCTCCTGGGGGTGCCTCTTATGAGGAGATAGAGTCACAAAGGNGCAGGGGGGTTGGACTAGATGACCTCCAGAGGTCCCTTCCAACCCAAACCATTCTAGGATTCTATGAGTGAGTCCAGGGCAGGCAAAAAGCCTTCAGCATCAAGACAGAGTTTTGTGCCAGGGAGCATGGATTGCCTCCTCCCTCCTTGAAGGGTTTTTTTTGCATGGAACTTACCCCAAGGTTTCTCAGGCTCTGGGGTTGGAGAAGCCTTGGGATGTCATCCCACTGGCCCAGAGCAGGTGGTGATCTTCTGCAGGCCAATCTGCCACCAACATCCCACCCTGTCACATTCCTTCTTGCCACCATCATCCACCAGGACACAAAGGACACCTGCATGGGTGGAAAAGAAGAGTAGAGAGAGCGCCAAGACCAACTTGAAACCTACCTTTCCCTCCCACCCCCACCAGATTTCCAGTTGCTTCTTTATTTGCTTCCACTCCCAATTTTCTTCCTGCATCTAATTAATGCTTCAGATCATTAATAGTTTTGGAGCAGCATTCTCTTCCCATTCCTAAAGTGGCCATGCCAATTCTTATCCCTCAGTGTTAAATAAACAGATTTTGTTGGAGCTTTCTGCAGAGGAAACAGCTTTCCTGTCTCGTCACAAGACAATTATTCAGGAGAACTATCAGCAGATCTTAACTCTCCTTCCATCCAGGAGGAGGATTTCTCCCTCTTCAGTCCACCCACCTCTAGATATGCAATCAATACATGTTAATTAAGCTGTAAAGCCCACTCCAATTCAAATTACAGGATCTGAAGGACAGACATTTGTTTTTGTCAGGGGGAAATAATTAAAGCATTCATTAATTTTCACTTTCATTTTTTTCCATTATATATCATTTTCATGATAAATAATTCCTCTCATTACAAGGGAAACATATGGAAAAGGAAGATAAAATGGGAGACACTTGGACCCAGGGAGGAATATGTTTCTCTGGCACTTCCTTCTCTTTGAAAATTGGGATCCCTGGAAAATTTGGCTAGCAAGGGCAGAGATTCTTTGAGTATCTTTCACCTCCTTCTCTGCTGGAAACAAGAAAGCTTAGCTGTGGAATCACTGTGGGTTAGGCCCAGCTGAAACCTGGTACACACTACCAAAAGAAATACTTTTTTTCTAGGGAAATAAAGATACTAACAAGTTAACAGAGGTTTTTTTAAGGTTATATAGAGATGGGTAGATTGGTTTCTGGCTTAAGCCTTTCTGTCCTGATCCCAAAAATGAGGTTTGGGCAATATCCTGCACTCAAACCTTCCTCACTTTGTATGCAGCAGTTAAATATGAAGCAGAGCAGCAATATTTTGAGCCTTCAAGGGAGTTTAACCTTCAACATCTTCAAGCCTTTCAGGGAAGGAATTTTTCCCTAACATCCACGTCAAGGAGAAAATTCAATCAAAAAAAGGAATGACGCAGTGAAAGAGAAACTATGCAAAATATTCCTTTACTAGCAATCTTCTCTTTTCTTAACTACTGCAGGTTATTTGGGTATGGGGGAAGACAGAGAAGTGCCTTACTCCCCATTTATCCATTAGCTCTTCTTCCATCCAGCTGGGTTGCTGAATTCCCATCTTTATGACATCAGTGGATGTTGCTATAGAGATAATTAATTAACTCCACATAATAAAGTCAGCAATTTCACTATTTTGCTGGTAAGAGAGGAGGGAGGAGAGAAAACTTCTTTCTAAAAATAGTATTTTTACCAACCCTCCAACCACTGAAAAAGAGAGTTGAGCCTGGAAATCATTTCCACAGCACCTGAAATGGGCCACATTTGGTATAATCACTGTCACCAGGAGCCCAAAAGAAGAATTAGATAAAGAGCAAGCAAGATGAAGGTTCGTGTGAAGGAAAGGGTTCCCCAAACCCCTCAGCAGAACTATTACAGTATCACAGANTCTTAATGCATCCTAGGATGCCATTGGCCCTCTTGGCCACAAGGGCACATTGCTGCCTCATGGGCATCCTCCTAGTCACCAGCACTCCTAGAGCTATTTCCCCAGGGCTGTTCTCCAACAGATCAGTTCTTAGTCTGTACTGATCCATGGGCTTGTTCTTTCCCAGATGCAGCACTTTACACTTCCCCTTGTTAAATGTCATTAAGTTTCTCCCTGCCCACCTCTCTAGCCTGTCCAGGTCACACTGGATGGCAGCACAGCTCCTGGTGTGCCAGCCACTCCTCCAAGCTTGGGATCATCTACAAACTTGCTGAGTGTATTCCTCTCCAAAATGCACCAGCTCACCAATCCCACAGGGACAGGACCAAAAATCATCTTGCCAGAGTGCCTGTCTTCTCTAGAAGGGAAGTTGAAGGCAGGATGTGAGTAGTTCTTCCTTGTGGGACCTTCTGAGAGAGAGTAGACTTGAGAGAAACTCTTTGCAGCCCAGAAGACTCAAGGTCATGCTCAGATACGAGCCAGTGCCCTTCCCAGCTGCTTCTCAAAGCAGGATTTTCCTCCCTGTCACAGGTAGGCCACAGGAAAAAGCAGGAGGTGAGCCCAGTCACTTTCACCTCTCATACACAGCTGCCTCCTGACAGTCAGCTTGACATTTACAGCTGACAAGGACATCAGTGACTTGTCAAACGTGTCCAAAACAAGCCGGCTCTTGACAAGAGCTCTTAACTCCACCCAGGAGCTTGCCTTACCTTCCCTAAAAGAACTAGGCCAAAAGGGAAAGAAAAGGATGTTGTGGAGTATTTAATAGATGTCACACTTTTGGTTTGGTCTAACTCCACCCTTTTGTTCACTCAGAAAATGGAAATCAATCTCCTTTTCAAGCAAGGCCTCACTTCACTTCTTTGTCCTGTGGTAATTAGAATCTTTTTTTGAGATCTACTTTTCAGTTCAGGGTCTTTACCTTCTGAGGTGAGACAGAAGCAAGCAGAACAGATTAAATCAGGTCACTTAACCCTCAGGATGCTCCCAGTCCTCAGCAAAGGTTGCTCTGCACGCAAGGAAGCACAGAGGAAAATGCTTTGAGAGAGGCAGAGATGCAGAATAAATGAGTGAACGACCATCTTTGGGGACTCAACTGACATCATCAAGCAACACTTGGCTTCCATGGCACTGCTGAGGAAATGGCACAGAAGGCTGTGCTGCCATTCATTGACAAGTTGAAAGCTGGGGGAAGAGGAAGCTCATGGAGTTCAACAGGAGCAAGGGTAGGATCCTGCAGCTAGGGAGGAACAACCTCATGCACTAGGACAGCTTAGGGGTTGACCTGCTAGAAAGAAGCTCCACAGAGAAGGACCTGGGAGTCCTCATGGACAAGTTCCCCATGAGCCAGCAAGGTGCTCTTGTGGCCACAAGAAGGCCAATGGGATCCTGGAGTGCATTAAGAAGAGTGTGGCCAGCAGGTTGAAGGATGTTCTCCTTCCCTTCTACTCTGCCCTAGGGAGGCCACATGTAGAGTCCTGGGTCCAGTTCTGAGCTTTTCAGTTCAAGAGGGACAAGGAACTGCTGGAGGGAGTCCAGCAGAGGTTATGAAGATGCTGAGGGGACTGGAGCATCTCTGGGAGGAGGAAAAGTCCTGGGGCTGCTTAGCCTAGAGAAGAGCAGACTGAGAGGAGATCTGGTCAATGCTGATCAGTAGCTAAAGGGTAGAGGCAACCTGATGGACCAGGCTTTTCAGTGGTGCCCAGTGACAGGACAAATGTCACCAGGCACAAACTGGAACCCAGAAGGTTCCATCTGAACATGAGGAAAGACTTCTTTCCTGTGAGGGTGCCCACACTGCCCAGAGAGATTGTGGAGTGTCCTTCTCTGGAGAGATTCCAAAGCCACCTGGATGTGATCCTGTGCAAGCTGCCCTGTGTGCCCCTGCTTTAGCAGAGGGGTTGGACTAGATGATCTCCAGAGGTCCCTTCCAACCCCTGCTATGCTGAGATTCCAGGATTCTGTGAAATCAGAACAAAATATACCCAAGTATTCAATGCTTTATAATCTTCAGCACCAGCTGAAGCAATTCTTTCCAGGCTCAGCTCCTTTCAATAGGCTAAATTGCAGCAAGTCATTAAAACCCAGAGCTTATTGCAGCCCATCTGCAAGCAGAGCCAGTTTCTCTATTCCCAAGCCAGAGCTGCTCTCCTGGCACATTGCTGCTGTGCTTTGACCTGTTGCAAGGCTTCTTCCTGGCTGTCTGCAAGCACACTCCCTGAGGAAATGGGTCCACACCTTCCAGGGTCAGAAAGAGAGCAGCAGAGAGAGAGAGAAGCAGCTTGTTAGACCATTTTTATGAGACAATTTGAATGGCAAGATCCAAGTCACTACTCTATTTGCTTGGTCTGCACAAGAAGCAGAGCCAAATGCCATCCTTGCAACACCCAGCTGCTGCTGCTGCTGAGGTTTCTAAGTGGAATAAACACATTTTCCCTAAAACCCAGACAGCCCAGATAGCAGAGACAAGAAATCATCTATGGTGAGAGTCACAATGAGCAATTTAGCTTGATTATATCCTTGCAGATCTTCCTATTTATAACAGATTTGTATTATTTGGAATGCAAACTGGGGTTGGTTGGGTTTTTTTCCCTCCTGTGCATCAGCTCTCCCAGCCAAAAGTTGTCATTAAGCTCCTGATTAAAAGAGGATTGAAATAAAGAGTGGAAACAAGCCCCAACCAAAAATGCTGCTGCATCCTCATCCTGTTGTATCAGACTACAAATACCAGGTTTGTTTACTGGTTGGAATGCACTACACTTGTCCTCTTGTAAAGAGCAGGAATACTGAGTCAGATGGGAGAAAAGGACAACAGAATCATCATGAAGGTTGGAAGAGACCTCTAAGATGATCAAGTCCAAGCATAAAGAGGGAAATAAATAAGCAACCATGGGGCTCATATATCCAGGAGGGTCCTGGTATCTCATACATGCAGCTTTGCCCACAGATAAATTAAATAAGCTTCACTAGTGAGAGCTTGACCTTTTCTCTCTTCCCCTCAGCAGAAATCAAGTTCCAAGGGGACCAAAAAGAGGGTTAGGAAAGAGCAAAGAAAATCAAGTCAGAGGCACAGAAGACTGAAAAGAACAGGCAGGCAGGTGAAAAGATAACCTCAAGAAAAGCTGAAATACTGCAAGTCATCTTGAGCAAGGTGCAGGCAGACACCAAACAAGATGACTTGGAGTTTTCCAGTCTCAATAGCATCCAAAGCAGAGGAAACAGCTTCCTAAGTTTGTGGATGATCCCAAGCTTGGAGGAGTGGCTGGCACACCAGGAGGCTGTGCTGCCATCCAGAGTGACCTGGGCAGGCTAGAGAGATGGGCAGGGA
>VWZO01002590.1:68473-80418 GCA_013396975.1 Bucco capensis | reverse complement strand
TTGTCTGGAGCCATTGCAGAGCTGCCTGCACACATTGCTGTGTGAGCTGGTCTAGGTGATCCTGCTCTGGCAGGGGGGTTGGACTAGATGATCTTTCTAGGGCCCTTCTAACCCGACATACTGTGATAATCCCCTCAGCAGCCGAGCTGTGTGCATTGCACAGCGACTAGCACATGGCTTAGTGGCATGGTGGTGAGAGGTAGATGGTTAGACTTGATGATCTGAGAGGTCTCTTCCAACCTTCATGATTCTGGTTGCTCTGGAATGATGGAGAAACCAAGGCAACACTGAGCTGGTCAACCACAACAGCCTGGCTTATTTAGTCAGGATAAGCCCCACTAGGAGATGACAGAGCAAGACCTGATGACTGGCAGATGATATAGTTCAGTCCCCACCAGGTACTGGTTTTCACCAGGCAGGCTAGGGTCTTACTGGGGAGCAGAAGTGTGGCTCAGAGATGCTCACAACCTCACAACTGCTCCCTTCAACCCCCTCACTACTGACATGCTCCAGCTTACCTCCCATCCCAGCCAGCACAGGTCTTCAACCCTTGTGAGCATGGCAAAACTACCTTCCATCAAGGCAAAGCAACTGTATTCTACTCTGCCTTTCAACCACAACACTTAATTAACTGTACTGGGGCTTCTTGTGCTCTAACTGCTCCAGTTTCCATGCTACCAAGGTTAGGAAAACACTTCTCTCCCTCTGCACAGAGAGGCCCCTTGGCTTTCCCCTCCCTGCTTCATGCTGGCATTGCATTAACCAGAGATTGGCTCCTCAGGTGCACTAAACAGAAAGAGGAGCTTCTCCTTCAGGAGGTTTTTTTACTGGTCTGGTTGAGTCTCACTTAGATTTAAACCCAGTACCCTTGGCAGGGCTTCTGCTACTTGAGCAGAAGAAGAGAAACCAAGCTGTCACCTCACTAGATCCAACATTTCGAGTCAGGAATACTTCAACTCTCCCCAAAACAGAGGAAGAAAGAAGAGCAAAAGGTGGGGGTGGAGGGATAACAACCCTAAGCAGATGTTTCTAAGCAGCTGGCATCTCTGTTTCTCCCAAGATGCTGATGAAGGCAAACTCTGGGGTTTGACAGACCCCCCTCTTCCTGCTGACAGAGAGTTCAGATCAGCTCTGCTGGATTTAATCATCTTCTCCCCCTTAAATCATAATAAACTAGTGGGAGGAGAGGGAAAACTATTTATTCATGTCACTAACTGTCACCAAAAAATGTTTACTGTGCTAAAATAACCTGGGCTCTTGAACTGCAGGAAGGAAAAAGAAAGCAGGCAAGGGAGAGGGAAGTGTGAGAAGCTCAGCTCTGCACAGCAGGGGCAGGTAGATGTTGAGATGGGTCATAGGTGATGGTTTGCTAGCAGATATCCACAGGGAAATGTGCTGAATGCAGAGCAGCATGGAAGGAAGAGAGTGGTAAGGCTTGGAAGCATTCCTGAAACATCTCCAGCTCTGTCACACAAAGCATGAACAGCACTGCTCCTTCCGACTGAGCATGCAAAGGACTCAGCAGCAATGTTTCAGCAAGGACTATGAAACACCAAGTTACTGATGAACTTCCAGCTCAGGAAGCCCAGAAGCTGCAAAATACCCCAGAGACAGGGAAAGAGAAAGACAGGAGGCCAGGGTCTTTCTCAGGCATGACATCGGATCCTGCTTTTCACTGGAGAGCCACCAGGGAACTCAGCACTGTCAATGTTTTGTAGCTCAGACACATGATGGACACGTTTCATAGAATCCTAGAATGGTTTGTGTTGGAAGGGACCTCTGGAGGTCATCTAGTCCAACCCCCCTGCAGTGGGCAGGGACATCCCCAACTAGATCAGCTTGCTCACAGCCTGGAAAGCCTCACCTTGAATACCTCCAGGGATGGGGCCTCAACCACCTCCCTCAGCAACCTGTTCCAGTGTTCCACCACCCTCGTGCTGAGGAACTTCTTTCTAACCAGGAACTTCTTTCACCAGGGCTCTGAGTGCAGTCCCAAGAAGAAAGACTCATGGAGAGCTAAACTCACACGTGTCTAGGACCTTTTCATCACCTACAGCAGTTCATCACATAAAGGGAAGGCAAAGGACAACCTCCAGTGATGAGCAGAATACCTCAGCCTCTCTACAACTCATTTCAGTCTTCTCATGCCACCCAGCCTCCCTCAATCTGCCATCCTTTTCGTGCAGGTAACACTCCCAGCTTTATTTTCATAGAATCATAGAACAGTTAGAGCTGGAAGAGACCCTGAAGATCATCAGTCCAGCCTTTGTCCTAGCCCTAGCAACCTGCTAAATGATGCCCCCCAAGGCAACATCCACCTGTCTCAAACACCTCCAGGGATGAGGACTCAAGCACCTCCCCGGGCAGCCTGTTCCAATGGCTGACAACCCTTGCAGCAAAGAAATTCCTCCTAATGTCTAGCCTGAACCTCCCCTGGTGCAATTTCCATCCAGTTCCCCTTGTCCTATCACTCTCCGCTAGGGAGAACAGACCAGTCCCTGTCTCCCTACAACCTCCCTTCAGGTAGTTATAGAGAGCCAGGAGGTCTCCCCTCAATCTCCTCTTTTCCAGGCTAAACAGGCCCAGATCCCTCAGTCTTTCCTCATAAAATTTTCTGCTGGTTTGAGCACATTCCCAACCTTTTGGAGCTCTCCTGTGCTTGAGCAGTTATTTCTCAGCCCAGGAGACACCCTGCTGGTGGGATATAACAGCTCCCACATCTCCCATTTGAGGTTGAGAGGCAACAGGCACCTGCAGCAAAGAGTCAACGGGAGAATTAACCACCAGCAGTGCTTTTCTTGCTGTCCTCACCTACCCCCAGGCTTCCCAGCATCTGGGAAAGCTAAGAGATCTCTCTAGATAAATAAAGCAGTGCAAAGCCACAGTGAGGACAACCTTATCACAGATAATACTGATAGAGCTGAAGCCAGTAACAAATTGCTTTCTGCTAGGAACCATGCCTTTCATCACTGTCCTCAGGGGACAAGCAGCAGGTTCCTTCAGGTCAGAAGGAAAGCAGGACATCTATCATAAGAAAAATGTACTCCAAGTCTGCACAAGATCCTTTGATATCCCAGTTGGGTGATCCAGAAGGGGTCAGAGCACCCTGATTGCACAAGAGCTGAAAGGCAAGCTTGCCCACACAGACTGCCTGAGGACCACAAGGACCTTGGGTACACAGGATGCTCCAGTCAGGCAGCTGCACACCCACCCCAAGAACAAGTGCAAGAAGCAGAGAACACAAGGAAGCAATTACTCTGTGACAAGGGATGCCTCAGAACTTATTCCAGCAGCAGAATGTCATTCCAGCTCCACCTGCAGGAATTTCTGCCAGGGAGAAAGCCTTGAAGGTTGAGGCTGGTGGGGAGAAGCAGGTTAGAGAAAAGCAGGGAAGGTGGCAAGTCTTTGGAAGTGCATAAATAAATCACTTGGAGAGTCAAAGGGTTTGGGTTCCACTCCCTTTAAGCCAGGGAGCACACAATTGGGAAGTCCTTACACAATTATTCACCTCTTTAATTGCAGGTTTGGAGCCTCAGAAGCTTGGAAAGCTTTGGAAGCTACATGGGAGCACCTGGCAACTGTGGACATCTCCAAAATGTTTCAATGACAGGAAGTAAACCAAAGATCAGCAAATAAAATTGACACAAGCTATATGCCCAGAGGAACAAAGAGCTCACCCAACTCTCCCTGACCTCCTGGAGCCACCTTCCCTTAATCCCAGAGAAGGGGAAACTAAACTGGAACTCATTGTCCAGTAGGTAAGGCTTCTGCAGGAAGTTTCCTCCCATCATACAAGAGAGCAGCAGAGCTTCTGGGCATCAAGCATGGATTAAAACAAGTAGCAACCTATCCTATTAAACAAGGAACATCAGCAAGAAGTACAAGAAAGACTCCTACCAAGAGGAAAAAAAACCCTTAAACTTCTTGGATTCTAGGAGGTTGAGGTGGGAACCAACCTCAAATCTGCACAATTAAACACCCTGTCCCAATTAACACACAACCATGATGAAGAATCAACCCAAACCCAACAGAACAAGAGAAGGTGCAGTTCCATCCAAGTATTTCTATTCACATTGCTTGTGAGCAATGCTAAAACTACTGATGAAAGTTTAAAGGTGGAACTGTCTTTGAAGCAGAGAAGCAGCCCAGCAGGAGAAATAATCCATTATTGACAGGAGGGGGCTTGGGTTTTCCAGCCTAGCAGCCACCACAAGATTGCCAGGCAAAGCAAAGTCAAAATCCAAGTGCCCTGAGATGGTTATATATACTTAAATAATTCCATTTATTCCATTTTCTGATTGTAACTTTAACAAGGCACAAGTTTTACAACTAAAATCTTGCAGAACCAACTCAGGTTTCTTTATGGCATGCCAAGAATGAGCCTCACCTAAGTTTACTTCTTCCATCAAGGGGGACTCAAGAGGTGGGGTTTTTTTCCACATCAAATTACTTATCACATGGTGCCTATAAAAAGATGCAGCTGTAAACAGCTCAGTTTCAATCTTCCCAGCTGAAAGTTAGCATCAGAAGGAGTAAAAAATACAATACCACAGGAAAAAGGCTAAGTGCCATAGATTTTACACCTCTTCCTTCAGTGCTGTGTTAGGCTGCAGCCCCCTGCCAGATGCTTGAGGCTGTGGATGTGCAGCTCACACTCTGTGTTTGCCTAGCATATCAAAAAATCAACCTTTCCCCACTTCTTTCATCAAAGAATTAACCTTTGGAAGAGAAGAAAAACATATGCATGGAGCATCTCCTGCAGTGTTGACAGAATAGTTTTCATTTGCAAGCAAATGGAAATGGAACTTCTGCATTCAATAGTCATTTTTCAGCATTAATTTAGCTTCCCTGCTTCTCTTTGCCTTCACTGGGGTTTTGTTGGGCTTGAAGTGGGCTCCTGAGTGCATGTGTAAAGTCATTTTGCTGCCTAGTGTGGCCAGCAGGACCAGAGCAGGGATTGTCCTCTTGGATTGGGCACTGGGGAGGCTGCACCTCAAATCCTGGGGTCAGTTTTGGGCTCCAAGAGGGACATTGAGGTCCTGGAGTGTGTCCAGAGAAGGGCAAGGAAGCTGAGGAAGGATCTAGGGAACAAGTGTTGTAAGGAACAGCTGAGGGAAATGAGGTTGGTTAGCCTGGAGAAAAGGAGGCTGAGGGGAGGCCTTCTCACTCTCTCCAGCTCCCTGAAAGGTTGGAGCAAGGTTGTTCTCTTAAGTAGCAAGTGATAGGACAAGAGCAAACAGCCTCAAGATGCACTAGGGAAGGTTTAGGTTGGTCATTAGGAAAAATATCTTCCATGAAAGTGTTGCAAAACCCTGGAAAAGGCTGCCCAGGGCAGTGATGGAGTCCCCATCCCTGGAGGGAATGAAAAGAGATATAGGTGTGTTGCTGAAGGACATGGTTTAGTGGTGATTTGGCAGTGCTGGCTTAACAGTTGGACTCAAAGATCTTAAAGGTCTCTTCCAACCAAAATGACTCTCTGATTTTTGCTCCCTGAACCCCCCTGCCCCACTACTTTTCTCCCATGACACCCTTGCCTATTCTCTACAGGAAAATAGAAGCAGCCTCTCCAAGAGGCTCCCATTCAGGCAAATCCATTCTCATTAATGGCAAACCTCCCAGAAGCTGCTCTTCATTTCTTTTTCATTTCCCAAATGTCAGTGCCTGTTGTCAGAATTGCAATTGTTTTCCTTAATCATCTGCAGCAGTCAAGTAGAAAAGCACTCATCTTTGGGGTGTAGAAAAGTCACTTGGCTTTATTCCTACCACACTCCAGTTGGAGAGGATGCTTTGCCAGGCTGTTTTTTACCCTCAAGAATCAAGGTTTAGATACTTCTTCTACATGAGTGATGAAGATCCTCTCCCAACTAGGAAATTTAGGTTTCTTTGCTACCTAAGGAAACGCACAGCAATGAGGGAGAGAACTCCCTCTAGAAAACTAGAGAAGTTTGGGAACTGGGAAAAGAATTGGGGCATTTTGATGTCATCCCAATTTTCATCAGAGCCAGCACATCCTTCCACTTCTCCTTTATTGCTCCTCAAGGTTGGACTTGATGATCTTAAGAGTTCTCTTCCAATCTTAATGATACTGTGAGTTGTTCCTCACTGCCACAACTTCATCAAACCCTTTCAGCTTGGTTCATTTTTGTTTCTCTCCCCACACAACCACAAAAGAAAGGTGTAAGTAATAAGTATCTTAAAGAAGGTGTTGACAACTCCCAGCCAAACTTTTCCATTCCCATTGCATTCTCTGCCCACATTTTGCTCTATTTTCTGGGGCTCTTCACTTGCTTCAATTTAGCACACAGCTATTTTGCATGAAAATAGCATCTTGAAAGTGTTTCTGATGGAAGAGTTACAGTGCCCTGCTTTAAAAGGAGGAAAAAAACCCCACCAGATAATTGTGGAATGATGTGTTTAACATCTCAGGTAGCTGTGGAAGGAGGAGAATCAAGCACAAAAACTGATTGCAAACAGTTTGCTTTCATTTTAGACCCCATCAAGTTCTCATTCTCCAGCTGCCACTCACAATGCTGCTCCTGGATACATTCATCTAGTATCATTATCATCCTCTGAAGGCAAAAGGAGGACTTTAATTTGCCTTTTGCTTTAATAAATGTAATGGGTTGGCGCTCTTATGCTTCTAAAAATGCAGATAGACTTCCTCTTGACCCAGAGGTAGAAAATTCTGTGTTGGTATATATTCTTGGGCTAAACTCACTCCCAAAGAAAGAGAAAACATCCCATTTGGAAAGCAGCACTTGCTTTAGGGGCCTACAAGCAAGATGGGGAGAGACTCTTTAGCAGAGCCTGTTGTGACAGCACAAGGGGTGATGGCTTTAAACTAAAAGAGGAGAGATTTAGGCTAGATAGAAGGAAGATATTTGTCACACTGAGGGTGGTGAGACACTGTCCCAGGTTGCCCAGAGAGGTGGTCAATGCCCCATCCCTGGAATCATTCCAGATGAGGTTGGAAAGGATTCTAGGCAACCTGATCTAGTTGAAGATGTCCCTGCTCAGTGTAGAGGGGTTGGACTAGATGAGTTCTAAAGGTCCCCTCCAACCCAAACCATTCTATGAAATAAAGGGAGGCTAGAGCCAACCACTTGGTCCTGCCAGCTTCATCTGCTTCCAGCTGAAAGCAAGGACCTTCTGGCCAAAAATCTGGGTCACACTGATGAATAATCCAGTTGTATCAGGAGAATCAAAGGAGAAATACCAACTCCAGCAAAGACATCTAGTCATTGGCTCCATCACCAGCAGCAGGTGGGTAAATCAACTGCAACTACTTGGGTAACAGTTAGTTAGTTGACCTAACTCAAGTCCCTCTACCTTTGGTCACCCAGGACAGATGAGGATGTTGTTAGTTCAACTGCCTGCAACTCACAGAATCACTACATTGGATTCCTGATGGGAATGTGACCTGTCCTAGGCTTGATTTAGAGAGATCCTTAGAAGGGAGAAGTGTCAATTTAGGTGGGAATTGATATACCCCTTTTCCAAATGCAACCATCATCCTCAAGATCATTAGGAAGCTGAAGGAAAGCATCACTTCCACCACCTTCTAGAATGGACCACAAGCACTATGTGGGATAGTAGGTACCAGCAAAGGAAGCAAACGAGAGAAAGACATTTTAAGAGCTAAGTGTAAACGGCATTTACCTCAAAAGCAGAATTGCAACAGGGCTACAGTGTTCCAAATCCTTCCAGGCTTTGGAGATCTTGCCTTGTTATCCTTTGATTTTAGAAGATTAGGTCCTTTCCAAGCAACTTTGCAGCAGCTCTTCTCACCCAAAGAAGTCTCTGTGTGTGTAAATGCAAGAAAAACACAAGCTGAGAAATACATTGAAGTAGAAAAGAAGAATTAAAACTCACTGCATGTAGAAAAGCTCTCCCTTGAGACAGCAGGAGTTTGGTTCTTTTTAAGCACTTCTGACTCTTCTTGCAAAGGCAGGAAAAGAAAAGACAAATTGGACAGATGAGAAGGTAGCAAAACCCAAGGTCAGCAATAATCTGACTCTAAGGTATTATTGAATGCAGTCAAGGTTAATCAGGGGAAGCCAAGTGTTTTTTACCTTGCTGCCTAAACATGATGGAAGGATCCAGCCCCAAGAAACATGAGATGCTTTCCTTTCTGCCTTCCCAAAGAAGTTATTGGTTAATTAAAGCAATAAAGCACAAGGGAAAGGCTGGCTTTGTGCCACCTTTTTACTAGCAGGGGTGTTGCATTAACAGCTGTTATCCTTTGGTAGGGAAAAGGAGAGCTGGAAGCAGAGGCAAGAACAAGAAGAACTAGGCTGATTTTCAATTAGCAGCTGAAATAAAAATGAAGTGCTTGTAGTGCTTGGCCTTCCAAGTGCCAATACTCTTAAATAACACAGCTACCTGCTCAGTCTCTAGCTCTGTTAAATCAACTTCATTTGTTTTAAAGCAAAGCAACTTCTTCAAGCATGACTCAACAGACAGGGAGGAATCCTCTCAGGGCAAAGAAAGATGGCTCAGAGGGGGTTCTGGGAGAAAAGATGTCTCTCTGGACTAGAAATCACTCACTGGAGTAGCTTCTGGATGAGCTAGGAGGGTCTGGAGATGCTTTGGATCATCTGCTTGGGTTGGGATACATCTCACTTCATCCCATGAAGGTAATGTTGGTGCCCCCAGACACTCAGCAGCTGATAAAGGGATGAGGTTAGAACAGCAGGCTCCTGGAGGAAGAAGTAGACACCTCAGTCAGGATGCCCTAAACATCCTCCTCAGTTACCCCTTTCTTCCTAAAACCTCCTCAGCACCCGTGGTTTTAAGGGAAATGGTTAACAGAAACCAGAAACAACATCCATAGGATATGTGTTCTACTTAGGGCCATGGTTTAGTGGCATGAGGGTGATAGGTACATGGTTGGACTTCATGATCTTAGAGCTCTCTTCCAACCTTCATGATTGCTGTCCCCAGGTATGAAGGAAGCTAAGCAAGGAGTAGTAACAACAGCCTGGGCGTATGGTGAGGCTCCAAACTGTCATCTGGAAGTCTTAGCCTTTCCTTTCCTTGGAAAAAAAATCAGGATTTTTGCTTACCAGATGGATGTGAGGAGCAGCATGAATGCTGCATCCATGCTTTCCACAAAGCACATCCTTTTCAATATCCTTGCAGTTCTTAGCCATCCAAATCATCCTCCTGTCCCACCTAGGAGCTCACTTCTCCCCTATCCTGGTTTATTTATAGCTAAGTGAAGCTCCTGCAGCTCCTTCACTTCAAGTTTTATTAGTGGTTACCCTCACCTATCATTATCTTCCTCTTTAATTTCTGTGTCCTGATCTCCTGGATGCTTTAATAGAAGAGCCATTTACTCCAAACCCTTCTCTTTGATACAACACAAAACCAGCTCTTAGCTGGAGATCTTTTTCCTTCCACCAAAGAGCTGTCTAGCTATAGCTTCATGTTACAGCATGAAGACACTTAGCCTGAAACACTTCTTTCCATCAGTCACCAACAGGGTGACTGATTGCTCCATGGGCAACCAACTCTTGCCCACACATGACCAAAGTTCTCCTGAGCTCAGTAAAAAGCCTCTCAGTGCCTTCAAGAGTGCTGTTCATGACCTTCCTGGGATGGGTGATGAGAGAAATAATCATCCCAGGAGAAGGATTTGGAAAGAAGAGCATCTTCATCTCTCTTCAAAGTCCCAATAATCAGTAGCTAATTGTCTCTGGCCTGTTAGAGCTTTTGTTTGGCCTCTTGAGACATTAAAACTTGTCCTTCAGGTGAGGCTGATACAAGCACCACTGATTTTTCAATGGCTCAACAACTTCAGGGCTTACTAGGACAGCAAAATTAACATCAAGATATCATTAGCTACAGCAGAAGTTTCATTATTTACAGTTAAAAAAGGTATGGATATTTTTTGGTGATACATTCAGAAGTCCACCTCACTTCACAATGTTTTATTGCTCTGTTTGGTGCCCCAACCTCTGAGACTGTCAGTGTGAGCCAAAAGAGATTGAACTGAAGAGATGGGGCAAGAGCAGCACCACACTGGGACCACAAAGAGTTTCCTCCTCACCTGCCCTCAGTGCAGCTCATTTTCACTCCTTCCTCTCCACCTTGCCTGCAGATCCTAGGTTTAAAGCATCCCTGGGTCCAAAACTCTGTGGAGCAGCAAGGAGAAGAAGGAACAAGGCTCTGATGATTCTTGGAGGTTTCCAAAGCAGGAGGAGATGGGGGAAGGCTAGAAAAAATATCACAGGCTTCTTGTGTATGTGACACAAGTTGGCTTGTGGGCAAATTAAGCCAACTGTGAGAACTCTGCTCATCAGGGTAATGAAATGTGATCTCCACTGGAGAAAGCAGGAGCAGGGACATGCTCCACTTTGCTGGAGCAGCCATGCCCTTTAGACAAAAGACTCCCTGGTGAAATGCAAAACAACTCAGGGAGGAAAATGTATTCAAGCAGGATCCAAGGTCAGCAAGCCCATAAACATGTAACTGGAGCCCTTCTGCTTCTTCCTGTGCTGCACAGGGAGGAGGTGCTCAGACAAAACTACCATTTTCCTTTGCTCCTGATGTTCGGAGTCCAGATAAAAACATCCCATCCCAAAAAAACTCCCTGCCTACACCTCCAGGTCACATTCAGCAACCACTTCATCTTCCCTCCAGCAGATCAACCCAAAGCCACCAGCACTCCTTACCTCTGAAGACAGATCAATCCCAGCTCTTTTGAAACCTTCCTCTTCCAGACTGCTGGCTCTTAGGATGGTCTGTGCCATCTCAAGAGCATGCATGAGATGATCCATCTAGCACTGGGACTGACTGCTGGTCCCACCTCTTGAGAAATGCTTTCATCCCATTGCATGTCCTAAGAGCTGCCAGGACTCTCTCCATGCTTGCAGATCAAGATCTAGGATGGTTTCTCTGCCAATCAACTTCATTTCAGAGCTCTCCACCTCATATATATCCCCATCTTCTTCTGTCAGTAGTCATCAGATGAATTTTTGCTTAAGTAGGGCTTCTAGAGAGCTCTTTTCAGAGGAGCTTCAAGGTCCTAGGAAAGGTTCTCCAATGTAGTAACTATTCTTGTCTTAGCATCATCTGAGCATTGTAGATACATAGAGTGTGGGAAAACACCCACAGATAACTTCTACTTGTGGAGCTCTGAATAAAATCAAGACACCAGTCCTAGGGAGATGAAAAAAACAGAGGGATCACAGCTTGAACTTTACTTTTCACACCTTCCCTCACAGAGGAAACGCTGCATGAAGATGCTGGGTGAAGCATAACACATCCCACACTCCTCCTCCTCAGTCTGAACCATTCAGCCCTTCAGTACAGAACCCAAATCACTGTGCTCAGGGAGGTCAAGACAAGGCAATTCATTTGTTATATCACCTTTTTTTGATGGTGTTTGGACTCAATTTTAATGAGCACGTAAGCAAAGATGCCAACACTTGTCCATCCATGTTTTTCTGACACAGTTGGCCTCAAAACCATCCTGCTGGACCTTGAGACCAGGTATTTCTTTCTCCATACACTTTGTTTGGGTGTCTTTTAAAGGACTTTATAAAGGTGGTTGGGGAAAATATTGACATGGCAAACTGAACTTTGATCTGAGAGGTGGCATCTTAATTGGGATGTGTGCTATAAACAGCTAAGCTTTGGGAGGTTACATAAAGCAGTGCATTTCCATTGGTGTGCCCTAACAAGACATGAATGCCTCTTTCATTTCTACTTAGTGTTTCCCCATGTCAAGGGTGCTACTCCCTTTTCCCCACCTTCTCCACTGTCTTCAGGACATGACCACAGACACTGTCATCTTGAATTACCCTGCTAACCCATCTCAGTCTCTCCAAGAACACCCTGTACACCAGCTGCTGCTGCAGAACACTTCACACTCCTGAGGATGGACGACGATGGAATAGCACCACCATGAGGGATAGATTTTCCTTTGCATTATTCATAGA
>VWZO01002590.1:32519-59816 GCA_013396975.1 Bucco capensis | reverse complement strand
GCTCTGCCCAAAAGAACAGAAGACAATGTGAAAACACAACCCCTCCCTCTGCCCTTTGTTCCTCAGACACAAACAGCCTCTTAAACTCCATCCTAATATAAGGGAGATGGAAAAGGAGCTGAACTCCAATTTAGCATGACTCATCTCTCTGATTCATACCACTTCTTTTTCTCCTCTAAAACAGGCTTCTAGTGCAGGTGACCTGCAAATAAAGCCCTCCTGGCTCAGGAATGTACTTCAGAAACCTTAAAAGCAAGCAACTCTCAGTTCTAAGGCGGCATGACAGTTTCAGGGTGGGTTCTTTTGCCAGAAAATTAGATGTATTTGGGAGCATAACCTCACACAGCCTTTGTTTCAGGTCAGAATGAATACATATATACACACACCCTAGTCAAGCAGTAGATGATGCAGGTTAGAGGATAAAAGTGAAAGCTGGACTTCACTAGACCTATCTATCTATATCTTCTATCATCAGCACACCCCACACCCCCCCATTCAGCTTCAGACACAGGTTCTAACGCTCCCACCCAGTCTGCAGCTCCCTCTGTGGACCCACAAGCCCTGGGATGCCTTGGAACATCTGCTCCTCTTCCCTTTCCTTTCTGTGCCACCAGGCAGGAAAAGCCCACAGGCTGAGCACTGAGGAGAGGGAGCAGCTGCTGCCAAACCTGAGAGCTGTGGGGTGGAACGAGGTGGAAGGCAGAGATGCCATCTTCAAGGAGTTTCACTTCAAGGACTTCAACAGGGTATGAGCATCATACAAAACAGGAGAGCTGGTTTGCAGAGCAGGGAGCCTCATCTGCAAGCCTCAGCCAAAGAAACCCTTCTGTGTTTCTCCTGAAATGGTTCAGACCTAACTCTTCTTCTTACTCCACTGGGCAGGCCTTTGGTTTCATGACCAGAGTGGCTCTACAGGCAGAAAAACTGGATCACCACCCTGAATGGTTCAATGTGTACAATAAGGTAAGAAAGCAGGGATGGTAGGAGCAAAACTGAGCTCTTCAGGGAGCAGATCCCTTGATTGAGGACTAAAACAGCACCAGAAAGATCTGCTCAGACCTCCTCCCTCAGATGTTTGTAGTGAAAGGACAAGGGGCAATGGTTTGAAATTACAGTAGATTTAAACTGGACATTAGAAAGAAGTTCCTCCCCACGAAGGTGGTGGAACACTGGAACAGGTTGCCCAGGGAGGTGGTTGAGTTCCCATCCCTGGAGGCATTCAAGGTGAGGCTTGCCAGGGCTCTGGACAACCTGATCTAGTTGGGGATGTCCCTGCCTACTGCAGGGGGGTTGGACTAGATGACCTCCAGAGGTCCCTTCCAACCCAAACCATTCTAGGATTCTATGTTGACAGCCTACAGCTATCACAGATCCTTTCCTCCCACTTTTTCCACCCATCCAGGAGAGCAGTAGCTGTCTGGAGGCTTGCACGTGAGTTGCTCCTTTAAAATCAGAAGTAGCAGAAGAGGAAAAGCTTCTGGAGAAAGGGGGTACAGCGGCAGACTGTGGCCAGGAAGAGCTGTAGGAAGGAGAAAACCAGGCAAAGTACCAGACCTCTTTCTCCCACCCCATGAATTTTAGCTAGTAAGTCTAGAGAAAGTCATAATGTTGCTACCTCATCAAGATGCCAACTGTCTGCAGCACTGTGGGGGGGAAACCATTCCTGTGCTTTTCCTGCCAGCAACACCCACAGTTGGTCTCCATCTGTCTGGTTTAGGTCCACATCACCTTGAGCACCCATGAATGTGGAGGCTTATCAGAGCGTGACATCAACTTGGCCAGCTTCATTGAGCAGGTTGCAGCTTCTCTCTCCTGACTAGAACCATGAAAGAAAAACCAAATCAACTCTGCTGCTGCCACAACTCACTCATATCTTGCCTGGATAACTGTACCTCCAGCCTTCTCCTACATCCAAGTGCAGCTCAGATGGATGCAGGTGCTTCTTAGGTATGAGCTAGCCATCTCTGATCTTGCCTCTGGGGCTTGCAGCAGTCCTGCTCTTCTACCAGGAGTCCTGTTACACAACTATACAGGTAAAATCTTGCCAGAGACTGACCCCAACCTGCTGGAATATGCTGTTTACCTAAAATGTGGTCTGTGAACCCTTTTGTTTCTCTGTAAGATACCAGCAACTGTGATGGTTATTGCTGTAAACCTCTCTCTCTAGCAGTATTATCAACAGGCATGTGATTTCCTCCCTCTAGTAAGTGACTTTTAGTAGGATACCAACTGAAAATGTTTACAATAAACATCTCTGTGCACCCAGTGTCAGTTTGGAAGATAAGACTTCAGTGCAGAATGAGGTTTTTCACCAAGCCTGACTCATCTCAAGAAGGTGCTTCTGCCACAGCACAGGCCTGAACCTCAAAGGTCTGAAAGAGAAGGAGATTATCAGAGAAACTAAAAAATCACAAGTGGACACACACACACACAGAGAAGGCACAACCAAAAGCAGCAATGGGTCAGGTGCTGCTTTACCTCCTGAAAGAGGCACTAAGGTAGATGTGGTAGTGGAAGACCTTCACTCCCATGACACAATGATCTTAGTATCCTTAAAATATCACATGAAGACACAGCCATAGCCACCACCTTTATCTTGACAGAATAAAACCAGCAGCCTTCAGGCAGATTTAGGAAGATTCCTAAACCATTATCCCTCCAAGAGAGTAGGCTGAGCATGAGCAAAGACCAAGAGCAACAGGTCCTTGTTCATTCCAATAAGCACTGAAAGACGAAAAAAATAAAAGAGTTCCATGAGCCTAGGATAGCTAAATGTACCATTTTAATACAAACTAGGCCCATTTTCACCATCTCTTCAGCTATGCAGAGGCAAATACAGAACACTGCCAGCTGGCCTCATCCCATTTGAATTTATTGGGTACTGCTATCATTGTGTTGTGCACAACCCTCCCCCAAGTCATCAGAAAAGTGCAGGTGAAATCCATGGCATGAAGACACACACATCTCTTCTTGGTCCATACCCACTGGATAATTTCTTCAGCCCTAGTACCCTAAAAAGCACACAAAATTCCTTGGGAGTGCTTTGTAAAAGAAACAAATCAACCTGACAGGTGATGAGTCACGAAGATCCCTCCAGGTCTCAAGTACCATCCAGTTCCAGATCATAATCCAGTCCATAATATTCTTCCTTTTTTTTGGCTTTTCAATAATTATGCAGCCTGTTAATCACATCCTTTTTCCTCAGACTGTTTGGCACAATGAAGGAGATGCAGATTACAGTTAGATGACAAGGATGAAGAAAAAGACTACACAGGTAAATTACAGTGACCAGAAGATTACATTTACAATAGAGAATAAATACACAGAAAAAACAATTAAACCCACAAATATTTCCTAGGAAGTGATGCCCAGAATGGAATACATTGACTTGCAAATAACACCTTCAAATACAGCCAAAAAATGAGAAATGGAGCACTGATCTGGTGGATCCAGCTATGTCCTTGGAGGAGAATGCAACCAGGAGAGAGAAACTCTTCCCTTCTTTCCCCTGAAGTTCACATCCCAATCCATTCCCTCTTCCTTTTAAAGCAGAAACAAAAAGTACCTCCCTTTTTTCTTTTGTTTTTCACCTAGGTTCAAAAGAGAACCATCACAGTAGCCAGACACTAAAGACTTGTGTCTGAAAGATGCAGCTGGCAAGACATTAACACCTCCTGGTAACACTATCAAGAGCCTAGCAGACAATTCAAATGCCAAATGCAACCTTTTCAGAAGGGCTCAGAGATAGGCATCGAGAGATGGCTAAAATACTTTTGTCTCCTAGCAGAATCAACCTGTTAAAAAGCAAATATCCTTCCCACAATCACTGAAGCCCAAGGCTGCAGTGCTTTTGTGGCAGTCAGTAACCATCTCAGTGTAACTACTGTGCAAGCATGTGTGCTTCAGCTGCTTAACTGGCCAGTGAGAGGCAGATTGCTTGGCAGAAGACTCTGCAGAAGTGGCACAGTCTTCTCCCAGGTGTTGAATTCTGCCTGGGAAACTCTTAGTAGCTGCAAAAAGCTAAAGAGGGAACTAAAGCAGAAGCCCTGCAGGAGTGACTCCACCACGACTGCCTCAAATCACACTGGGAAAAACCTTCTCACTGTAAGAACAGCAGAGAAAAACTAAGAAGGGTGAGCCACATGCCCAAGGCTTGACTACCTCCAGCTTGCTGCATCCTATCATCTACCTCTCAGCAGCTTTGTAATACTGTGAAGGGATTCTGCTTCCTATTCTAGTTTACTGGCAAGTATGTTTGCATATTTTCCGAGTCCAGTCTGCCTTTGAGGTTCTTTTTCAGTCTAGTACCATAAGGAAAGGACTGCAGCAAAGAGTTGCAGTCAACAGGTGAACCCTCAAACCCTCCCTGGCATCCCACGCACAAAAAAAAACCAAGCCAGAGAAGCATCAAGGCACAATGGTGAATGCCCTTTTGAGAATGTGCCTTAAAAAAGAATCAGTGCAAAGAGCAGAGATTACCTACTGGTACAAAAGTGGTAAAAAAAGGTCAGCTTTGGTGCTGTCTGTTCACATGGGAAGTTCCCTGGGCATGGCAGGGGCTGACTCTGCAACAGCATTGGGAGGTAAGTGCAAAACCTTCAAGTTATCAGCAGGGAAATTCACTGTTTTTGCACATCCCTCCAGAATTGTGCAAGATAACAACCAAAAAGCACTCTTAGGTGGTCAATGGATGTCTTGTAGAAGAGAGCAAGGAAGCAAAACAGTGACTAGGTACCTAGGATTTTGAGTCCTGTCAAGTTCCTCTCCCTACACCAACTGCTTGGTTTGTTTCTGCTGTTACTCAAACCAAGAGATTCCAGAAAAGGATTTTGTCTTGGGGGTTTTTTTCCCCTCTTTCAGCAGATATTGAAATGTCCAGAGAGGATTTCAAAGAGTAGATGAGCATGTTTTCCTTTGCCAGTTGATCAGCTCTGCACTACATAGGTATAAGGCTCCCAGTTAAATGCAGTAGCTTGGAGGAATACTCAAAAGAAAACAAGATATTCCATTTATTTTCCACCTTCAACTTCTGGAAGCTTTGGAAAGTAAGATGAGAACTCAAATCTAAGACTTGGGTGGGGACACTGCCTGAATACCCAAGTCTGAGGCAAAGAAACAGCAAGGAATGAAGTGAGAATTACCTGAGGAATTTGGAGTTGTGGAATGGACATTCAATTCACCATCAATAAATCATGATGAAAACAAGCTGTGGGAAGGGAAGAGAAGGCCTAAAACTAAAAGTTGGGTGTGAAAATTAGGTGGATTTCAGAATGGACTAAGACAGGGAAGGAAGTCCTCAAGCTCAAGCTGCTGTCAGACCTGCTTACTGCAATCTCTTCCCCTAGGAAACCTTCAGAACCACCCCAGTGCTAACTGGCAAGGCACTGGTTGTTGCACTAGAGTCAGTGGTGACCAGGAGAGCCATTCATGTGCTTTTCACTGCAAGGAACATCTGTGCTGTAGAGGCCATCCAAGTATGCTTGAGATATCTCTGCTACCAAGCTTCTGTCTGGGACAGACTGAGCCATTCCATAGATAGCTCCCTAAGGAGAGAGAAGAGAAGCTTGTTACATAGGATCAGCAACACCATCAGAGAAATATGCTCCTCCTAACCATACCCTAGCCTCCTTACCATGCCAGTTGTCTTGGCATTGAGGTCCTTCATGATATCTGCAACGCTGTCCTGGACATCCTTCAGGAACTGTTCAGCAACTCCAGGCTTTGTGTGCAGCTGGGTAATGCAGAGGTGAATGCTGGGCAAAGCACAAGAGAAGGGAGAGGTTAACCACCTCAGCTCCACGGTTTTTATCTCCTTCCAATAGCATTTCAGCAGAAGACAATCCACTCCCTTCTACTNGGCAGGATCACCTCCCTGCTCCTGCTGACAACACTGTTCCTGATCCAGGCCAGGATGCCATTGGCCTTCTTGGCCCCCTGGGCACACTATAGAGTTAATCCCTGCAAAATGTTTACTATGAGCAAGCTATGGAGAGTTCAGCTTTGCTTCCTTTCTGACTTCACCATGCATGGTTGGAGGCCTGGCATTTTCTCACCTCATTCCAAGACACTTGCCCCCATTTCCCTCCCCTTCCTCTCAAGCTCAGATGAGCCATCAGCCACCTCCAGTGTGGAAGTTAGCAGCCACCAGAAGGAACAGAGCTACTCACACCTCTGAGATATTGCTTCAGGCACTCTAGACTCTACTTCATGCTACATCTGAGAACATTTGCCCCTTCTACCCAGCTGAAAAACAACTCAACACACTCAAGGGAACTCTGATAAACATTTCTTTTACAGCAGACTGGAAAGATGACTGAAAATCATCTGCCCTTCACTGTTCTCTTCATTACCTTCATCTTCAGTGGGCAGCAGGAAAGCACTAAAAAGACATAGATAAAGCTACAAACCCTCAGATAAAAGTCCTGGCTGTTTCTATTTGTATTAAACACAATAGAAAAGGAGCCTCAGATATGTCTTCTGCCAGGTTCATTTAATTACTGTTGTCTTCTCACTGCAGTAACTGCTGTGTAACAGCCATTCCTTCTCTGCAGAGAAGCCTACAGAGAAGTTATCAGATCTGGACAAATCACAAAAGCTCCAGGGCCTGAAGATAACCACCTACACACCTCAAACTCCCCTGGTCTCCAAAAACTCACCTGGATGGGAATTGTAGGGCATTTAAGTTCCAGCCTTTTGCAGCTAAGAAATTAGATAATCTATAGATGTCAAAAGTGTCTGAGCCAATGGAGAGCACAGACACCTCAGGTTTCCCCAAAATGAAGATGCTATCAATTTTTCTCAACCTTGAGAAGAAAAGGGAGAAAAGAATAGATTGGTCATGGTTACAGGGAGCAGATATTCTGTCTATCTAGCTGAAGCCTCAAAGGGAAAAGCAGGGAACACAAGACAGCACATTCCTACCAAAAAGCATGCAACAAGCTCAGGTTCTTGGGAATTGCAAGAGGATTCTGATCATTACAGGCCATTAAGTCAAGTAAACTCAGGAAGAAATAGAAGGTAGAGAGGCAAGGGAAGACAGAGTAGCAGAGAAAATCAGCTTATCATCCCATATAGCAACACAAGCATCCCAACAAGGGAGAGTACAACCCCTCTTTGATCAGCTGAAGTCCTTCCAGATTCCCCCTTAATCTGAGGTAGAAGAAACCCTGGAAGCAAAGTCAGCTAAATAAAAATGCCTGCATCCCTCCTCTCAGTGCCTCTTGGCACAAGGCAGCACCTAGCTATCCACAAAGCATCTCCGCCTAGAACTACCCAGCAGGTAACACACTGTACCCTTTTCCCGGGGACAAAAGAAGTAGGAAGAGAACTAAAAGCAGTTTAGAAGGAGTCCACAATGGTGTTAAAGAGTGCAGTTAGATCACAAAGGCATACACATACTCTGACTCCAGGAATCTTGTTGTTTTAATGATCCTCTTAGTGGCCTCCACATAGCCTGACTCTCCCATGTGCATCAGGGTTGCCCAGCAGGCAGCTATGATTCCACCAGGCCTGGAGCCTGCCATAGAAGGAGAGGCATATATGCCCCCTTGCCAGTCAGGGGCTGTGAAGAACTGGTAGCTCCTGTACTTCTTGTCACTGTAGAGCACCACTGAGGAGCCTTTGGGAGCGTAGCCATACTGCAAGGGAGCAGAAAGCATGGAACAGTAGTCCGAGGGCACAGGAACATGTTACATTCAGGTAATCACCAAGATCCCATCTGCCCATACTTTGGCACATTGCTCAAAACACCTTTGGCTCCCTCCCTCTGCTCCCCTCCTACAGCAACAGAGCATCCTTTGAGAGGTCTGCAGGTGTGCAACCATCTAGAAGGGAGCCCATACTTCTTAGGGAAGAATACCACCTCAGGAATACCTAATATTCCTCTTTGTTTGAAAGACTTTTCCCCTGAGATCTTCAGCAGACACCCCTCAAGTTTCTATCCCAACCTCACACTCCTGCTCCTGATTCAACACCATGACCTGTGACCTTCAAGGTCAGACATCTCTAATCCCAACAACAACATCTCATTGCGAATCATTCCCTATACATTCAAGGGTTGGAAGATCTTTCTCCCCGTTTCTCACCTTGTGGGTATCAGCAGAAATGCTGGTCACTCCTTTCACACGGAAGTCAAAGCTTCTCTTGAGAGGGAATCCTGCCTTCTCCATGAAAGCAATAAGGAAACCACCCAGGCAGGCATCAACATGGAAAGGGATTCTGTACTTCACTGCAAGCTGGAGGGGAACAAGATATTCTGGTGAGAAGCAAGGAAAAACATTATGTTGGTGAGGAACCCAAATTTCAGTCACCAAAAGGTATTTCCTGGACCTTTTTGGAGCATCACACTGCTCCTCAAACTGTTGAGGATAGGAGATCTGGAAGGGCTTGGTAACTTGTGGGATGCCTTCTCCTGCTTTCCTGGGTTGACTACTTCTGGGATGCCTTTTCCTGCCTTCCACATAGGGGGAGATTGCCAGTGAAAGGAAAAATAACTGTATTTGCCAAAGAAATGAAAGGAAAGGAGTGTCTGCAAACACAGGTAAGAGTGTGATCCACATAAAATGGAGGTCAGAGGCCCTGGCTGCTTAAAGACAAATTCCTGGAGCATGGAAAAAGTTCAGGGGGTGCTATTTGAAACATAAGATCTCAGCCCTTGGTATCTTACTCCCTTCCAACTCCTGCCCCAAGTTTGCTACAATCAGTAGGCCCTAAATCAGAGCCTTTTTTACTACTAAGTCCACCTTTTTGCAGCAATTTAGAGCACAAAACCAAGTAGTCCTATATTCCTCCTCACTTCTAAATTGTGTCCTACACTCCCTGCATCTGAGGACGCTAATGCCTTCCCCCAACCAGTCTGCTCTTCCTACCATGTTGGCATCCTGGAATCCTCTTTAATCCTCCAGCACCCAGAAGTGCTGCCTTACCTCTGCCACCTCTTCAACTGGGTCCATAATTCCATGTGGGAACTGGGGAGCAGAACAGACCAGCATGGCTGTGTTCTTCGAGATAGCTCTCCTCATTGCCTGAAGATTTAAAGAGAGAAGATGCTCACATTCCATTTACCAAGTGCCATCCTGCCAAAAAAGATAAGAAGTGAAAACATGCAGTGCCTGATCTTAAAAACCAACATAGAAAAGCCCATTAGAAAGCCAAGCAATGAGCTATAAGCATCAGGAGACATCAACTAAGTCATTTAACTTGGAAATAGCTAGAACACTTGGTGTCTGTTTCTGAACTACATGGATTACTTGAGTCTAAATGCATCACCCAGGACAGAGCGATGATTTACATCCACTGATTGCAAACAAAACCTTGCATGCAATGACAGGCACTTACTCCTGCTGCTTTTCCTTACCTGAACATCCACTTCCATAGCTTTGGTCAATGGAATGTGAACCAACTTCAGCCCAAAGTAGTGTGCTGCCTTGTCAAATGCTGCATGAGCACTCACTGGGACCAACCTAGACAAGGCACAGATTGCAGACATCAGCCTACGTAGCATCTAAGCCTTCCTGAGAACAGGAGCAAAATTCCACCTGGAGCTATTGCTGTGTGATAGACAGGTCACAAACAGGCCAAATACATGCTTCAACCAGTTAAAAAATCATACAGACTGAAAAAGAAAGTGAGGAAAATACTCTCTGGAACAGAACAGAGGCCACATGGTGTTCTGAACCAAAAATGATGGGCACTCAATCTTCAACAGCCCAGAGATGGTAATTCCATCCCACTGTATGATCTCCTGTGAATCAGGAACCAGAATTCCCAAGAAAGCTAATGTCTTATCTCAAGCAATGTTGTACCATCTCCAACCAGCCACCCTCCCCGAGAGGGACACATGAGACTATACCAAAGGGAAAGAACAGCATAAATGCACCAAATGAACATAACATTTGCTATCTCTCAGCAGTGGCTGAACAGACTTAATTAATCTTGGTTTCTAAGGCATCATCTCTTTATCAGGGTCTTTAATAGCATGCAAAAATGTTAGGAAGGGAAGAAAAAACACAGCAGGAGTTCAGTAGAAGATGAACACCAGAGTGTTTCATCTCTTTTTGCATTTTCCCCTCATAAGCAATTAAGTAGAGAAATTTTTGATGTACCCAAGCACATTAGAGAGAGCAAATCCTCTATTAGCAGTGTAATGATTAGCACAATTCCTCATTTCAGCTGCAATCAGCCCCAACTTTAGTCCCAGGGTTTTCAGGCTAAAACCTTCTTTGATCTGAATAAATCAAACCCCTTGAACACTTCAAAGGGCCTGCCAATCTCTGCTCAAGTGAGGTATAGTTCCATGTGGGAATGTGCTCCTATCAAAGCTGATAGGAGCAGGATCTGCCTAGAGCAGCAAATATTGCCAAAATATACCTGCTCAGCATAGCTACCTCAGCCCCACTGCAACATTTGTGCCTCCCAGGCTGCTTAAAGCTTCCTGTGCTTTTGCACTGCTTCTTTTGACCCAGGTTTCTTTGCTTGGACAACAAGGAAGTGGGAATGAGCTGTGAAGTGGAGGATTATTGAGATCTAGAAGCCACCTCAACTCAGCAGAACAGTAAATCCCACAAGTGCCCAAACCAAGAAGCAAGCCATGGAAGTATTGCTCACATTTCTGGCTGCTTGATGCCTCTCTCATAAGCCAGGTCTCTGTATGCCTTGCAGGCCATCAGAATGCTCTCAGTGCCTCCTGAAGTCATCTGTCATGAAGAAAAGCAAACAAAACAATCTGCTTACATGGATGTTGGAGAAGAGAAAGGCAAAGAAAAATAAACCCAGCATGCTGCCACAGCATCTCTGCCCAGAGAGGTTTCAGAGGCAAAAGATATACAGGAGAAAACTTGGGTTTCAAAGGGCAGCAGAATAAGAGAATCACAGAAGGGTTAGGGTTGGAAGGAAGCACCAGAGGTCATCTAGTCCAACCTCCCTGTTCTAGCAGGGTCCCCTAGAGCACAACTCAGGATTGCATCCAGATGGGTTTTTAGTATCTCCAGAGAAAACAACTCTACCACCTCTATGGGCAACCTGTTCCAGTGCTCTGGCACCCTCACAGGACTGAAGTTTTCCCTCATGTTTAGGTGGAACTTCCTGTGTTCCAGTTTGTGCCTGTTGCCTCGTATTCTATTGCTTGGCACCTTCAAGAGCATCCTGGCTCTCCATCTTGACACCTTCCCTTCAGATACTTCTATCCATTGCTAAGATCCCCTTTCAGCCTCCTCTACTCCAGGCTAAACATGCCCAGCTCCCTCGGAAGGGAGATGTTCCAGCCTCTCATCACCTTTATAGCTTCCCATTGGACTCAGTCCAGGAGCTCCATGTCTCATGTACACTGAGGAGCCCAGAACTGAGCAGTCTCCTGAGGTACAGCAGCAGGATCACCTCCCTCAACCTGCTGGCAATGCTCTTGCCAATGCCAACGTTGAGAAGCCACTAAAATGCACATTTAAGCACACATTGACTCCACTATTTCAAGGGGGGAGGAACAAAGGAAAACAAAAATATACTCAACTCCAAAGCCTAACAAGAGGGGACCATGCTGAACATGAACACACTGCACAGAATTCCTTAGCTCTTGATTACCCAGCATTGTTTATCTGGATTACATGTTAATTACGCCACGTATACAGAAACAAAGTGGATTCTGTATTAAGTCAACTCAAGTCCAGCAGGGTTTATTAGGTCTGGAGCAATGCCAACGCTGAGGCACAGAGCTAGCTGAGAGTTGGCACCACTCCCAAGCTACAAAACCTACCCAGAACCTGGAGCACTGTAGATCACAGAGCTCTCCCCACTTTTCTCTGCAAAAGGACTCATTAACACCAGGCCAGAGCTTCCAAGTACTCAAGAAGCCCAAAAATGTTTCCTCTGGGAGGAATTTCTGCATTACTCCCACCAGCAAGTCCCTCAGTTTCCACACAACTCACCCTGACCACAGAACAAGGGGGTTTGCATCAGGAGGTGGAAGAGAGAAAGGTCCACACACAAGCTGCACACTCAAGTTCACTATTGCATACTAGAACTCAAGAGCTGCTGCAAAACAATAAATGCAATGCTTTGCATGCCTTATGACATCTGCTAGTCTGAAGTTGTCCTTTCCTCCCCTCCCATCAGACATAGCTGCAAACCCCCAAAATGCAAGGAAAGTGTGACTATGTGACACTGACTAAATATTAAGTACAGAGATAAGGAACAAAGTTCAGGGACACAGAAATAAAGCAGCCTGCCACATTTCTTCCCAACCTGATCCAAGCTACCACCACAGGCAGTACAGAAGTGGCTGTCACACCACAAGCAATTTCTACTTTGTTGATAGTTTAAAGGCAACATCTGTCACAGCTAAAGCCTAGCAGAGCCTCACACTGGATAAAGAAATCATTGCATTTATTGGGAAGCAAATAGATGGTAGCAAGAACACAATGTCCTGAACATTTTATGGGCTGTCTCATTCACTTCTCAACCTTTCTTGTGAAAGGGTCTGTGAAATTGGCGGCTGTTACCTCTGGGGGGAAAAAGTACAGCTGGTATAACATGGATTGCCTTCCTCCTGTTGGGTGGGAGAAGAGGAATCTGATTATTCCAGCCTTATCATGCTGCTTGCAACACTGCTTAGGATATTGCAGAGTGATTGTGAAAGCTCTGATAGGCATGATTTGAGGATTTGGGGAGTCACCTTACTGAACACCAGACACTTAGTGCCACCAGGCCTGCTCCTTGTTGAGCAATTAACTTCTGGTCTAGATAATCTGCTCTTCAAAGAGCAGCCTCTGCATAGCCTTATTCCTGTTTCAATCTTGCCTCTCAAAACACCAACATTTTGCTTTTAGACATGACAAACCTTTCTCCAGAAGCCTGGCTTAGAAATGCTGAGCCACACACAGGTTTTGTTAGGTCAGAGTCAACCCTCCCCAGATGTAGGCCAGGTCCTCCTCCCAAGACTGTGCTACACAGATGACCACACAAAAAGCTTGCTCATGCAGCTGAGCAAATCCACCCAAAAAGCTGCATTTCAGCCAGATCAGCTTCCTAAACTGGGCCATAGTCAGCACATCAGCTCTAACACATCAGTCTTTATCAGGGCAACATGCCAGAACAGAGCAGATTGATCTTCAGTAGCCACAACAGCATCAAACTCTTTTGAACCATGCAGTTTATACCTGCAGAGGGAGTCTGCTCCTTTTCAGGAGGCTTTGTCAGCTTAGCTATCACAGCAAACTAGTTCTGCTACAGCCAAGCCTTGAATCACTGTCACAGGATACAACTTCCCCACAGCCTGCAGCATGCAGGCAGCTGGCCAACACACAGTGATTCAGCACCAGCTAATGCCTCACCACTATTTTTTCCTCTCTCCTCTAGATGAAAGTCCACAGGCTCCAGTGATGCCAAGGAGGAAAAAGGAGCTGGAAACAGGCATTGTTTTATGTAGTTTTCCTACCCTGCTCTATCTTCAAAACGCCAGGCAAAGCATGTAGAGAAAGGAAAGCAAACAGTATTTTTTTGGTCTGGATTTATTCTTTCCCAAATGGGTGGAAAGGAAAAAAAATATTCCTCCTGCTTTCTAAACTCAGAATATCCCTGCCATTGCTCCTTCCCTCCAAATCCCACTGCTTTGGAAGCTCAACATTAAAAGAGCAATAAAAGGTAGGGTCCCTATGCTAAGATTTCTTCCATGCCACTTGCATGTCACTCAAGTTCTCAGGCACCAAAGAACCACTTTGAAGTTCTGTTTGCATTTCTACCTTAGCTCCTGCAGACAAAGCTGACCAAAAGCTTCACTGAACTGCTACCTCATGGATAAGAAAGCAAGCTACAGTTTATTTCTGAAGTAGCTTTAGACTGAAAAAAAAAATACACCCCAATCCACTGCATGGTCATAACATAGCAGCAGACATCTATAAAACCCCTGTAAACCTGCAGGCTGTAAAATTCCACTAGTTGTGTCTCCCAAGGTGACCCAGTCATCACCACAGATAAAAACTCTCAGATCTGCAGAGTTTAAGCCCTCCTCTTAAGACACAACACTCAAAGTTTGGAAGCCCCAGAATTTGGGAGGGAAAAGACGGCTTCTAGAAGAGGCATAGCTTTGCATCTGCTGATTTTGCCTCCTCTCTCCTGTCCTCAGCTGCAGGAGAAGAAATAAAAGAGCCTGACATCAAATAAACATGTGTGCACCCCCCACACAAAATGTTCCCCTGCACTTCAAAGCAGCCCTTTCTTTTTAAAGTTCAAAAAACCCTACTAAAAATCACTGAGGCTTGCATTAAAGTGGTGATTCCTCCCCAAATTAGAGAGGAAAACCACAGAGCCAGCACTGTGAAACCTTGTAAACAGGAACACATGCACACATCAGACAAGAACAAACTCCCCAATTCCTCCCTCTGTGTGCTGAGCTTAATTAGCCATTCCACAAATCACTGCAAGAATGTGATTAGAATCTCCTAGCAGCCAAGAAAATCACTAAATTCCTGTCTCTTTGCTCTTGTGTAACACCATGAAAAGCAAGAACAAAAGCAGTAATTAGTGAGAAATGGGAAGCATCCACCTGCTGCTGGAAATGATTCCTTTTAGAAGCTGCTTAAAACTCTACAAACTGCTTAAAACCCTGGAAACTCTCTTGGTGCAACCTAAGATAGAAGTGTTATGCCTGCACACACCCCTCACAGGGGCATTGTTAGTGAGTTTATGTCCATGTTTAAACAAAGGAGAATTACAGCCCCCATGTCTCAGATAAAGGCAGGGTCTGTAAATAACGTGAGCTGCTCATCTGCTTTAGCAGTCAGTAATCTAATCTTTCATTTTAACGTTTATTAAACACACCAAAAACCTTCCAAGAGGAGGCAAGGGACTTGCTCTCCAGAGATCCTGCTTCAGAAGGACAGAGCAGGACCATGCAGGGATCCCCAGTCTGCTAAAAGTGATACAAATATATCACACTGCTGTTTTTCCCAAACAGAGCAGCAGATGATTAGCCCCAAAAAGTGCTGCTCTGCAATGTGTCAGGGAAATCAAAGCACAAAAGGAAGTGAAACTGTCTCTCTGAGAAGCACAGCAAAACTTGTTGGTGCTTTCCACACAGCACAGCTGCAGTTCACAGAATCACATGCTAGGGGTTGGAAGGGACTCATCCTGTCTAAGCAGGGTCAGCCACAGCAGGCTGTCCAGAATCACCTCCAGTTGGATTTGGAATCCCTCCAGAGGAGACTCTACAATTTCTCTGGACAGTCTGGGCCAGTGCTCCACCACCCTCACAGTAAAGCTTTTCCTCATGTTCAAATAGAAACTCCTGGGTTCTAGTTTGTTCCCATTGCTCCTTGTTTTGGCCCTGGGCACCACTGACAAGAGTGTGGCCTCATCCTCTTGATCTCCACCCTTTAGATATTGCTCAGCATTGAGAAGATCTCCTCTCAGTCTTCTCTAGGCTAACCAGCCCCAAGGCTCTCAGCTTTTCCTCATAAGAGATGCTCCAATCCTTTCATCTTTGTAGCCTCTGCTGGACTCTCTCCAGCAGTTCCTTGACCCTGTTGAACTGGGAAAGCCCACAAGTGGGCCCAGGACTCCAGATGTGGCCTCACTAGGGCAGAGCAAAGGGGGAGGAGAACCTCCCTTGACCTGCTGGCCACACTCTTCTTATCTTGGCACTCCAGGATCCCATTGGTAGTCTTGGCCACAAGTGCACCTTGCTGACTCATGGTGAACTTGTTGTCCACCAGGACTCCAGGTCCTTCTCTGTAGAGCTACTTTCCAGCAAGTCAACCCCTAACCTGTCCTGGTGCATGAGGTTATTCCTTTCCAGCTGCAGGTCTCTACACTTGCCCTTGTTGAATTTCCTTAAGTACAGATACACTCTCTATAAAAACCAACAAGCTCCATTTGCCTTCAGGGACCATCACCAGGGATCAACAAAAGTGGACAAGCAGTTCCACTTGATTAAATCACAAATTCAGTGGACAACTCATCTCCATCAATGATTAGCAACTTTGGACACTTCCAAGTCAGGAAGGGCAAGATGGGAGGAAGACAGGAAGTCCACTGGAGGGACTTGTATGGACAAGATAATTACAGGGATGCAATTAATCATCTTCTTCTGGTCAATCAGCTTCTCAACCCTCCTTCTCACCCTGCAAATTTAACTGTTCAACCACCTAGAACACTTCCTGTTTAGGTCAGTTAAAGGCTTGCCATCAGCTCTGAGTTTTGGGACAGGTCCTGAAGACATAGGTCTTAAGGACAGGAAAGCCTCCATACGTACACAATAGTTCTTAGGGAAAGCACTGAGGTCAGTAGGACAAGAATTTGGGGCTGATCTAAAGCTATCAGAGAAATAACAAGGTGGGAAGACTGAAAAATGAGTCCTTCCCACCATGTCATTCACCTGCAAGCTGGAGAAGTCAACCAGATGTCCCTAAAGTGACCAACCAGGTATTCCATTCCATATATATCATATTCAGTAAATAGAAGAAGGTCAGTTCCTCCTTTTTCCTTCTCCTCTTAAGCAATTTTACTTCTAAATTTCAGTGAAATAACAGGGGGCCAAGGTTGACACTTTTACAACACATGCTTTGCATAACAATCTGAAGCATTGCAGGCTTCAGCAAGCAAAGTTCTCCAAGCAGACAAGTGTCCCAGAGCTATCTGACTGTTGTATCAACTAACATCTCAAGTGTTGATAAAGAGAGTGGGGAAGAAGCTGGGTCTTATCTCCCCAGTGTTCTCAGCACTGCAAAGCGGGGTGCAACCTCCTGCTATCAAAGGCAATCACTTGTTACACTCCCAGATGCTTCAAAGTCCAGTTTCATCTTCAATCCACTTCAAGTTTGGTCTCAACTATAAGGCTATTTCCATTACTTTACCACCTTAATCTGAGAAGATTATCCCAGCTGCACCTGACCACCATCCTAGGAGATAAGACCTCACTGTCCTATAGACCATGTAAACATGGAGAGAGCTTGGCTTAAGGAATTTAAGATCCTTACCAAAAAGTTAAAGCAAAAAAAAGGGGAGCAAAACCAGCCATGGCTGCTTTCTGTAACAATAATTCACCATCTTTTTGCTCTTTGACCAATCCTGAAAGCATCAGTTTAAGATTACACATCCAGACTCTTGCTAGGAAGAGTATCAAGGCTTTAAAAGTACACAGAAAGCCTGGGAATACAGCTTTCCAGCTGGACAGATGACAATAAATACCATGCCTGCTTGCTCACCAACACTTGGAGCTGCTTGCTGAGTGATTAGCCAGCCAGCTGGCCTTGTCCTCAATCTGAACATGCTGGCAGGCTCACACATTTCCAGTGCAGACATGAAAACTGAGGGGAGCTACTCAAAGTGACACCACTTGGACATCCCCCACTGACAATCAGCCAGGCTATGTAATACTGGTTCTCTTTTTCCAACTGCCATCAAGCCTCTATCATTTAAGAGCATGAAAAAAGCTGAATTAAATGGTGTTGTCTGAAGAACTACTTCCCTCAGTTAAACACACTCCCATAAAACCTCACCCAGAAGAGCAATTAGCAAACAGCCATGCTGGTATAGCAGACACCAGAATAAACTTGAGCTCAGTTTTGGCGGGAGAGCAGAAAGTACATTTGCATTTAAATCAGAGTATCCAAAACTTTCATGAAGCACTTCAATGTTTTCAAGCTACTTACAGCACCACAAGAGTTGGGGCCCCCATGGAAGAGAGTACAGGCAATCCTCACTACTTCTGCTTCCATCTTCCTCAAACCAGGGAAGATATCTGGATGGAGAGGATTACTCCAGGCAAACTCTTCATACACCTTAAGAAAACAACAAAGTTACCCTTGAAGCTGAAGAGATTATCAGAGCAGATTTGAGACCTCACCATATGCACTGTGCAAGCAAATTAGCTAGATTTACGCCAAATAATACTGCAGATCTCCTGAACTCCTGCTAGAAGCTGGAAAGCTACGGCTGAGAGCATTCTGGCCCAGTGATTCTATAAAATAGCATTTTACTCCTCTAAAGACAGGTTTAATCATTTAGCTGTTTTGAAAGAATACAATACAACACCCTGTGATGGGTTTACACAAAATACTTGCTTTGCAGAACTAGTTTTCAAGTTTACTATGGAAGGGGAATTCTGAAGTAGCTAGAAAAACCACAAATGCCCACATACAGTGCCACAAAAATGGCTGTGGAAGAAGTATTTCATGCTCCTTCTGCAACAGTGGACTCACAGGATAAGACTGGAACAGGCCAGTTCTCACCTCCTGCAGTTCAAGATCAAATAGGAACTGCAGGGTTGTTAAAAGAAATGCAGAAGAATAAACCAGCAACTAATCAGCACAGAGGGAATGTTGCCTCAACACTCAAGCCGAGGCCCTCCAGAAAGGCTGCTCTGAGCTTTGTTTCCCCAGAAATGACAAAAGAGCAATAACAACCACCAAACAGAGCTTGTTACAGCTGTTATAAGAGCTGCTGCCCAGAGCAAGGCAGCTAGACTTCCCTTTCTAGCAAAATACTTCTTGAAATGAGACCTTTGGGCTGTTGAGGTTATTTTTCCAACCTTCTCAAATGGAAAAGTTCCTGAGGAGGTAAACAGACCTAACACAAAGGCACCACTGAAGCATGCCAGTCCTCCATTGTTTTAAGTTTTGGATACCACAGTAACACCAAACATTTTAGACCTTTTTTTTTTTTGCTTAAACTAAGAAGAATTCAGTTTTGCTCAGTGAAGCAGTTTCAGCCCAAAGGTATCACAGCCTCCCATTAACAGGACAGTCAAGGATTCTTTTACACCAGCCACACACTGCCAATCTATGGCACTTTTATGCTTCCTACTATTTCCCCAATTAGAAAGCCAGGATCAGTTTCCAGTTCACTTGGAACCAGCTTCTCACTTCCCTAACTCAAAGTATCTCATCTGCTCAGATCTTAGCTCTCTCTACCTGGTGTTTTCACTGGGGCAGTTTTTCACTGCCCAAATGCTCTGCTAATAATTCCCCTTTCAGCTACATTTATCCTAGGCCCTGTCTTCATTGCTTGGAACTCGGTTTCAGGTCTTCCCTATTTATTTATGGAAGTGTTGAGAGGATGTTGGTCACCCTGATGGATTCTCTAAGGCAAGATGCAGTCAGACTGCTTGCACTTTACCTTCACTAGTAGATGGGTGAGTTTCTCCTCCCCACTGTACACAGTCCCAGAGACTTTCCCATCCTGCCAACGTACGTCCCCTGGAACAGAAGGAAGAGCATACTGCTTGCAAACATGGCCATCCTCGGAAAGCATGGACAGGGTACAACAAAGTCCCCTCATCAGTTCTACAGGTGAGGATTCAACTTTTGAGACATCACTGGTGAAGCCTAAGTATGATTTTTGTGCCACAGAGATGCTACAGCATGTATCCCATGAACTTTGCAAGTAAACCATGACTAAAGAGTCAGCACATCAACAACATCTAGCTGCAGCAAGCAGTTATATTAATATCTAATCCACTTAATCCCCAACTCAGCCTCCCCAAACTGCTGTCCAACCAACTGAACTCTAAAGAGACTAATGTTAAAGCCACTTTCAAAGAGCACACAGCTGGAAGCTCAGAAGAGATGGAAAGGCTGAGCTTGTATTGCTAAAACAGAGTGCCAGATTGAGTTAGTGCTGGTTTAAAGTTAGAAGAGAATTAATTCTATTCAGGCATGGTAGTTTTCAGCTCAGTCTCATCTCAGTAACTGCACTTTCTGAAGTTAACAGCATGGTTTTGCAGATAGGATCTGCTCCTAAGTGAATTTCTAGTTAGTACCAAGGATTGGGGTGCAGACCAAGGTCACTGCTAAACCTTGTCTACCACACTGGGGTGCACTAAAGGTGGCACCAGCAGGGAGAAGACAGGACAGGTGACCCTAAACTGACCAACAAGCAATTCCATTCCATGTACATCATATTAAGTATAAAGCTGAGGAATCACAAGGGTCAAGCCTCTTCTTCAGAGGCCTGTGTCCAAGGAGGACTCTGTTCTGCCTTCAATTCTGATCCATGTTCTCCTGAATCCTAAATATTTTATTTCAGTATTATTATCAAAGTAATAATTTTCTTTTCCAATGCCCAAATCTCTCCCTTATTCCCTTTCTCTTCCCCCTTGGGAAGGGAGAAGGGTTAAGAGAAAGTGTCTATCACTCATTTAGGGTCCAGCCCAGCCCTAACCCTTGACAACCTCAATCAAATTTCACCCACTTTCACAAGCATAAATAAGGTGAACATAGTCACAAACCAATCCTCATTTCCAAGTAGCTTTCCAAGGAGAGTGCAGGTGTGCAAAGGAGAGGGCCACAGGAAGAGAAAAAAGGAAAGAGAAACCAGTGTAGGAAGAAAATAATCATTTGAGGGAAAACAGAAGTTGCATAAGCAGTCCATAAAAGTAGAAAAGGAGGAAGTTTATAGGGTACTCAACTGCAAAATTGCTTGTTTCTGTACTTAAGAGTAGATGCACTGTTCTAGCAGAAAAATCAAGGCTCAAATTGGGATAGGAAATTTGGGATATTTGAGATAGGTGTAGGGCAGTCTCACCTTCTCTGGAAAGCAAGTCATCCACATTTGTTCATTAGCCACACAAATCAGGGTAGAGGTATTTACATGAATGAGAAATTAAGTTACAGACACTGCTCATGTGGACTCAAGCCATGAGAGTATCATCATGACTGCCTTCCTTAAATGGTATTTTCAAGGTTTTTCAATGCTTTAGAAGTCATTGGAAAGTCCCTAAAAATCCTGCTTGAAAGTTTGGGGGTTTTGTTAGGAATATTCTCTGTGGCTTCCCAGAAAACATTTCTGGGAAAAGTTGAACATCAAGGCAACTGCTGAGAAATGTTATCAAGAATGCATTCAAGTAACTTCCTCCATATTTTTCTTCTCCTCAGCTCTCCCACGATCAGCCTAGGATTCTTGGGGAAAGACCGTAAGTTCCATGTCAACACCTAAATACAGTATTAGAAGTCATAAATCCTGATCTTAGTCACTTCTAGAAGGAAAACAGATGAAAATGTGCAAGCAAAGAATATGAGGGAATAACTATTGAAGATGAAGCCATGAGCAGGAGTCATTAGAACTCATTTATGAATAAGTCTAATGTTAGGTCTATGAAGCAGACTCCCATTCATACCTTTTGAGCTGTACTCTTTCATCTTCCTTAGCACTTCAGGCTGGCTCAGGCCTTGTTCTGGCAGTGCTTTGATATACTCCTTTTCATCTTTCAGGAAGGATAAACTGGAAGTGACATCATTCAAGGCTTCATCTATCTTCTTTTGAATCTAAAAAGAAAGTAGAAGCTTATCAAAAATGGTGCTGGCCATGTTATAATTGATAGTTGAGTTGATACAAGGCTGAACTCCCTAGCTACATCCATACTATTGAGCAGGCCCACACTTCAACTCCTCCATCCAATCTATCCCTCCCTTCAAAAACCAGCTGCCTGGAGCAGTGAACTGGCATCCTCTAGTCTCTGAACCACTCTGGAAGTTGCCTGTGGGAATGGCATGGCCCAGAACTGTACCAAGTAAAAAGTATGAGCAATGACAGGATGACACTTGGGCCACTGCATGGCTGTTTCATTGAGGGGCACAGACACCACCAGAACAACATTCAGAGTATGTTCTGGCCTGGCTATCAACAAGCAGTGGTAGCTTTGAGCTCCTTCCTTCATGCTTGAGAAAGCTCAAGGCAAAAATACTGCATTTTTATCCACTGAAGCTTTAAGTGTCATCTGCCACCATACACACATTTCAGAAACACATGAAAACAGAGAGAAACAAAGAAATCTCCTAACTGTCTGCAGTGGAAACTTTTCTTCCCACCTACACCTTACATTCAGGAGGCACAGCCCTCATCTCACAACACATTCCAAAGTAGAGACTCTTCTTCCAGGCAACACAGGCTTCCATATCATCAGCTTTGAAGACTTTTGGACATTGGAATGCCCCAAAGTCAAGGCTTCCCATAAGCAACTGATAGGTTATCAGGTAACAGCCTACCAAAGAGCAGAAAGAATACAGATACGGCACACCAGGAAACCCCTGGCATAGGACAGCTTAACAGCCCTAGCCCTGAGAAAATAAGTCTGGACTAGACAGAGATTGCATGCTAGGGGCCCAAAAGGTGTCCTTTCCTAACAGATAGGCAAAGAACAAGTCATAAATTCACCTGATTAAGGTCTACTCAAGTCAGAAGGTGAAAGCTGAGGCACTTAACATGACAAAGGGGGATGCTAGTCCCTTCCAGAGGAGAAACTTGATAACCACTTCTGTGTCCACAGTAAAAAAAAAAAGTCCTCTTTGCTACTTTTATTCACTAAAATTGCCTACAATAGACCTCACTCCCCAATCAATGTGTAAATATATCAACACAAGTAAAAACTACTTTCCTGTGAGGGTGTGAGGCTCCCTAGAGGTCCCTTCCAACTCCCAGCATGCTGGGATTCTGGAATCAAGTAGAAAGAAGCACAATCAAGTGTGATACCACATAATGATCAAGGAATACACAGCTTTTTTTTTTGAGCGATTTTAAGTCCTTAACATGCTAAAACATTGGATTAAAAAGAATTGACCAGATGTTTGTTGTGCAACATGGAAGGATCTCTCACACCTGCTCAAGAAGAACAGAAGTACAACTCAAGTTCAATCCTGTCTCCTCCTTCCCTAAATAAATGTGTCTTAAAATCTAATAAGGAAATATTACTGGAAAATTCTGTAACTATACTCGGTGATTCTTGGTAAAGGAAAAACAAACCAAATGTGGAACCTCTATTTTATCAGAGTGACACTATGACAAAAAGACTTGGTAGAGATGATCTTTCATTAAACCAGGTGGCAGCAGAAGCCCTCCCATATCTATATCCTTGGATCATTAGGATCGCAGCACTAAGTTCTCCAAGACAGCTGTGCAGGCTGACACAAGGACAGGAAGTAACAGGAAGAAAAGTAGTTCCAATACTTACTATAGTCCCAACAAATGGCATTTTCCTTAGCAGTTTAAAGAACTGTTTTTTAGTTCGAGATGTTAAACCTGAAAGAAAAGTCAGAAATTAGCCTACTATTACTCAAGAAACAACAATAAAAGGGGCTCAGAGCACACTATTTCTGATACACTCAGTTTCTTTTTATGAGATGGATGGGGCCACACTCTTTTCAGTGGTGCCCAGTGGCAACAGGCATGAACTGGAACCAAGGAGATTCTATCTGAATAGGAGGAAAAACTTCCTGTGAGGGTGCCTAGGCTGCCCAGAGAGGTTGTGGAGTCTCCTTCTCTGGAGAAAATCCAAACCCACCTGGATGTGATCGTGGGCAAGCTGTTCCAGGTGCTCCTACTTTAGCAGAGGGGTTGGACTAGATGATCCCCAGAGGTCCCTTCCAGCCCCTACCACTCCAGGATTCTGTGATATAGGCTCAGTATTTTTCATTCAAGTGACCAAGTGGACATGGTGAGAAACACAAGGGTATAGGACTGTGATGTAGAAACACTTAACAACATGAAACAGGCTGCCAGACCTGAAGAGGAAATACTTTAACCATAACATGACGAGGATTTACCCTCTTTGTCTGGCCATCTGACATAGGAAATGTGTGATGCAATGAGAGTTGACTCAGGGAAGGGGATGGACAAAGAGAAGAGCAGAAATTCCAACACAGCCCAAATACTTAAATGAGAGAAGCCAAGCATGACAAACACTGGAAAACTCCTGAGGTAGCCCTAAAGGCAGGAATGAAAGTAGGGTGACACAGATTCTTTATAGCCACTTAAAGTTGCCTTTGGAGTCCTGCAGTAGAGCACCAGGAGTTACAGGACACTGACACCAAGAAAGAACTAAACAATGCAATTGTATTTGGCAATGTGGTTGTCTCTGACCATCACACAGCCAGAGAAAACTGCAGAGTCATCAAAAGTGACGCCACTGAAGTGATGTCAATATCACAAAACTCCAAACAGCAAGAAGTCAAAAACAAATCCACACACTACCACCACATGCAAATCTTGAACATCCTGAGGCTGAAACATGCCTCCAACACCAAACCAAAACCACATCTCCTCCCCCAGCAGGAAGGGAAACAATCAAGAGCAACAGCTATCCAGGCACTCTGCACCAGTGACTAAGTTCACAGAAAGTCAGTTTTCTGATAAATTTCCCCAGGTTTTGAGCAAGAAGAGTGTTGTGACAAGTAAATCGTTTAGCCAAAAGTAAGAGAGAGATGAGAGGAAGTGAAGGAGATGCAAGAGCATTCCAGGCTGGCTTACCACACCCTCTGAAGGAATGGGGGTGTTTCATTGAACAGAGAGGCCTTGACCTTAATTTGGAAGAGGGCTTTGTTAATACTAGTCTCTTTTAACAAGTACTTGGCCTTGTTTTGTCCTCTTTCCTTCCACTACTTAGGAACAACTCTGTCCCCCTCCTTTCTCCTCCAAACTAAGAAAATCCTTCATTTCAAATACTTACTCTCAGACTGAAAGAGGAAGCCATGCAGCCATACAATTAGAAGAGTAGAAGAAAATGTCAGCCCCACCAGTTGCCAGGGTTCAAGTCCATCACACTGAGCATTCACAAAGCTTGTTGCTTTCTCCCAGTACATCTGGAGGATTTCCTTGTAGGGAATAATGGCATCCTGCACAGTGGAAAATAAGAATGAGATTAATACAAGTTGAAGTGCACACAAAGAGGGCATCAAAAAGTCTGAAAGTCTGTATTAAAAAGGTACTTTTCAGTGTGCAGGCCCTAGGTTACCCATAGGGAAACTTTTCCTTGCTTGAGGAAGAGTGGCTGGAAAGCTCCCCAGTGGAAAAGGTCCTGGGAGTGTTGGTTAGCAGCTGGATGAAGATGAGCCAGCAGTGTGCCCAGGTGGCCAAGACCACCAACAGCATCCTGGCTTGGATCAGCACTAGTGTAGTCAGCAGGACTAGGGCAGGGATTGTCCTCATGTACTTGGCACTGCTGAGGCTGCACCTCAAATCCTGGGTTCAGTTTTGGACCCCTCTCTACAAGAAGGACACTGAGGTGCTGGGAAGAGAAGGACAATGAAGCTGCTGAACTGTCTACAGCATAGTCTTATAAGCAGCAGCTGAAGGAACTGGGGTTGTTTAGCCTAGGAAAAAAGGAGACTCAGGGAAGACCTTCTCACACTCTACAACTACCTGAAAGGAGCCTGAAATGAGGTGTAGGGTTGGTCTCTTCTCCTAGGTAACAAGCAACAGGACAAGGGGAAATGGCCTCAAGTTATGTCAGGGGAGCGTATTAGGAAAAATTTATTCCCTAAAAGGATGGTCAAGCCCTAGACCAGGCTGCCCAGGGATGTGGTGGGATCACCATTCCCTGAGGGACTGAAAAAAAAAGATGTGTAGATGTGGTGCTGAGGGACATGGTTTAGTGGTAACCTAACAGGGCTGGTTTAAAGGCTGGGCTCTTGGAGCTCTGTTCCAGCCTTAATGATTCTGTGATTCCCTTAATTCCTGTAAGCAGAACAGGCAGGGGATAGTTGTTACTTCCATTTAAGAGCCACCAATAAATACATGTATCTTGAGAGACTTCAAACGTTCAGAGAAGTGCCAAGGGCAGACAAGTCAGATATGCAAAGCTCCACATTGCCAAGACTCATCGACAGATCTTACCATGGCCCAAGAGAAGAAACTCAACAGGTTTTTTTCCAGTGAATTAGACTGAACTGCTACAATAGAACCAGCAGAAAGGAGCCACCATATATCAGGCATCACCAAAACAGGTCCAGTAAGTACATGGATTTTTAAAGAAGATGCAAGTGTTCAGCAACTCCTTCAGCTTAAGATCTAATTAATACGTTCCATATAAAGGGAGGATGGATGAGAAATGCTGCTGCCAGAAAACTGTGATGCAGTAACAATTAAAATGTCAAACCAGCAATTATTGTCAGGATACAGCCCAGGTACCTAATCAATAGCTCAGTCAGGTCTTCTCCAGGCTAAACAGCCCCAGGGCTCTCAGCCTTTCCTCCTCACAGAGATGCTCCAGTCCCCTCAGCATCTCTGTAGCCTCCACTTGACTCTCTCCAGTATTCCTTGTCTCTTATGAACTGGGGAGCCCAGAACTGGACCCAGTACTCGAGATGTGGCCTCACTAGGGCAGAGCAGAGTGGGAGAATCTCCCTTGACCTGCTGGACACTTCTTACATGTACCCAATTACAATTTGAAGAATACAGTTTGAAAGGGTAAAGTTTACTCTGTATTTCTCATTTTCTCCCTCTTCGGTCATTTCATACTTAGCAAGAGCTTGAAGGATGAGACTGACCAATTTAGAAGGATACTAAAAACACCAGAGAAAACTGGCATGGAAGACAAGTTAGCAATGAAATACAATTCCTCAGCTCCCTTCCTAACTATGTACTCAGAGTTTTTAAAGAGCCTCTGCCCCTAAGTACCCCAACAAAGTGGGGTAGAAAAAAATAGAAAAAGAAAATAGAGAAAATACTTCTACTTCCTGAGTGACTAACTTCATCCTAGAGAAACCAGAGAGCATTTAGAAAGATGCATTTGAATGTACTCTGGTTTTATTACACCTAACAACATGTGATTACAGCCTGACATCACTTCCTTACTTTACAGGTAGACGACAGGGGTAATAAACAGCCTATATCCTACCAAGCCCTTTGAATCTCTTCCCCCGCAGCCCTGGAGGAGGTGCTCAAAGAAAAAACAAGTAGATTTGGGCTTTTTTTCTAATCAACCTCAGCCAAAAGAAACATTCATCAAATGCCATAAGTGAAGCCCTTCCAGATTTGCAGGATTGTAGCATTCATTCACCCCTGCTGTTACCACTTCCCCAGCTGGGCTAAGACAACAAAATGGCCTGATTTTAAGCCTACCTACAGGACAGAATTTCATGCAAGAAAATAACTTATTTGTGAAGCTATCAAAAAAATAAGTTTCTCTTCCCTTTATAGGTTGTTAGAAAAGCTGGTTTTATTTCTTTAAGAGAACACTCCCCCCAGAAAAACTTCACAAGAGCCAGGATGATTTCAGAAGCAGTTTAAAAACCTGACTTACGAGCACATGAAAAAGCATGGAAGAGAAAAATCTCCACTGGAGGATTTGTTTTTAATTCTCAGAGCATTAAGACAGACCCAGGTATCAGATAAAATACTAATTGCTATCATTAGGACTTGCACTGTTCATTTGTACCAATATTAATGCACTCAGCAAACCAAGCAGTTTACATATTGAATTTTGAGCTCCACAGATTAGGAATACATCCTTAGCACTTTATTTCTAAAAGCCATTAGCTTGCTGAGCTGGTTCCAGGGATAGTACTTATGCCACTACAAAAGAGGACAAATTAACTG
>VWZO01002590.1:927-32462 GCA_013396975.1 Bucco capensis | reverse complement strand
AAAGGGGGGGGGGGGAATGCCAAAGCTAATGCACGCACATTTTGCAGTTTTGCCAGAACAGCATTTCCTCTGCTGTGAGTTTTAGGACTCAGATAAGCTTTAAATAAAGAGAGAAAAAGGCAATAAACTGGAGGACCTCACACTTTTGCTACAAGTGCCTCCTGTTTCTGACACACTAAAGTGGAAGCACTGTTACAGTTAACCTGTGGCAAGAGTAGGAAAAAAGCTTTAATCAGCAGAATCAAGTTTTTTTTCCCCAGAAGGAAAAGGCTTCCTGTCTGAGAAAAAAAAAAAACACACAAAATCAGCACCAACACAGCAGCTTTGGTTATTCATTCTGCTCCTAAGAAGGAAGACTTCAATTAGCCATGCCTTAGCTAACACCTTGCTGCCTTTACAAGCTCTGGCCACAAAAGGCACGTCAGACCAGCATAAACATCCAGCATAACTGGCCTAGCTGCAGGTAAGTACTGGGCTTCCAGCCTTCAGCCAGCAAGCTTCCTAGTCTGGAGAGTCAGGGAATGGGATTGAGCAAGGCCACCTCAGCCTTGGAGGGTGCTGACTGATGCTCCTCCTCTCTGTCCCTCCCTGCCACCCCAGTGTGACAAATACTTTACACAAGTAATGGGCAGAGAATATTTGTTATCCTAATTATAGCTTGAGGTTTGGACTGCCTGCTGCCCACCTCACCAAAGGATGTGGTCACACAGAGAAACACAGGATCTCTCAGAACAGAAGAATCATGAACCTTTAGATGCATGAGCTGAACACTGTGTGAAAGAAAACACACATTCAGGTCATGCTCATCTTCCCACATCTCCCTAGTACCACCAGGATCTTATACATTGCATTTATTTCCACCACTATCATACTGAAATAGTCTTTTTCCTTTCTTGTCAGAGTGACAGCAATGGTATTTTCTGGCCATATAAAGTGTCTGCAAAACGAATGTACACATACTATCCCACCAGCCCCGAGAGTTCAAGGGGAGTGGCTACACAATGACTAATTATAGCTTCAGCACAAAAACAAAACAGGGCAGCAGCTCAGAGTAAGAGCAGCAGCAGCATCTTGGCTTGCACCACAAAGGAGGGTCATAAAACCATCAAAAAAACAGAGAAAGGCTGAGTCAAGGCTCCAAGAATGTGCAGTTTTATAGAAACCCAAAGGACTCCAAAATCAGGTGTGATTTTACCTTTCATTTAATATGCACAAGATTTGTTCACTTTGCTCACTACAACAAGCTAATTTCTAAAAGCAAAGTTTCTGCAAAAATCTAAGCTCCATATAGCATAGATCTCAAATCTCCTAAGAGTCAGGATTCACTCAATAGATATCCTACATGAGCCCATTATGGATCTTTTTGTGGGTCACTGGCTCCAAGAAGGTGCAGCTTCTACAAGGAAACATCCTCTCCCAGCATCAGCAATAATGAGGATAAAAGCAGTGCTCAGTGCCCTGTGTGCTGGAACTCATCTGGACACATTTGCTCCTTCCTCCTCTCCTCATCCTCTCAGATGCAGACAATCCTTTCTGCATGCCTTCTGGAGAACAAAACCAGGTCTTTATTTGCAACATTTTGCAAGGAGTTCAGTGGCACACAGAGGTACACGCAGGTCACTAAAAGATAAAAGTCTTGGTGGGAGCTGTCTGAAAGCAGATGATAAGCATGGCAACAAACAAAGGCAGCATCAAGACCTGGCACAGCTTCCTAGCAGGGTTATGCAAGCCTCTGACAAAGCCCCTAGTCTCAGCACAAACTGAATGCTGCCATTATACATTAAGAGCCCTATTCTCAGGCAACTTTGACCACAGTGTAGGGTCCTCAGAGACAACCCTTCTGCCCCGGGACACTTAGTCACATGCCCATCCTGATATATGAGCTAGGAGAAGCAAAAGAAACAGAAATGCTCAGAACACAAGGGCTTCCAAGTCACTTTTACCTGCAAATTTCTAGGGAACACAGATCTTTCCCAAAAAAGAATAAAGAAAATCATAGCACAGTCGCCACAGCCTGCTGCAAAGGGACCAACATAGCTGCTACTCCAACATCAGCTGACAGAATCCAAGTTCTAGTTATGCATCATGCTTTAAGGACAGTACTAAAACATACTTCACCACACTAACTAGTACAGGGTCATTTAGCCAGTACACAAAGAGATTTCAGTACTAAATATTCCAGAAGGAAGGGCCTGCTAGTACTTGAAAGGGAGTATTTTTGACTGCCTGGGATGTAGAGAACAAGAGCAATAGTTCTAGGTCAAAAATGCACCATTCCAGTTTCAAAAGCCAAAAGGTGTGAACAGATGAGGCCTTCTGAAACATGTCTTACTGCATAGTGGGGTCTGTGGTTGATTCAAGAGAAGACAGGATTGAGATTACACCTTTTTATTGCCAGAATCCTTAGAATTCTTACTCAAGGAAATGGGCTCTACTGAGTCCCTTCTCCCAAGGGAGTCACTGCAAGGTTTTGATCACTGCAACACCAGTCAAACCACACACATGCAATAAAAGCTGTGATTAGCTTTATCTTACCACCACCAAACAGTGGAAAGTATACACTGGAGAAATCAAAGGCAAGGAGCAAGGTATCGTCTCAGCAGACCCTCCTCTGCTTAGGTTAGCAATTCATCAGTGACTTTTATGGGTAGTGAGAGGATGGAAGACTCTTGGTAGGCTGGAAGCACACAGTACATAGAAGCAGCAAGATTTTTCTTCATCTGGGTAAGAAAATTCACAGTGCTTCACAATCCCTTTTACTAAGGTCAAAGGGAAGAGCACAAAGTAAAAGCACAATTGAGGAAAAACTTTTTTTCCAGAGAAAGCTTCATCCTCTCAGCATACAGCCAGCTTCCTTAGCTTTCCAGAAGTCAGGAACCCTGTGCTATAGCTGCTGTCTACTCAAACAGAGCACTAGACCTGTGCAGGTCTTCCAGTCACAGTAAGGAGCCGTTTTCTCTGCTAAGCCTTGGCACTGAGACACTAAAGTGAGAACAGCCTGACCACACAACATGCTTCCAGCAACCCCAGGCCAGTCTAGACCACACTGTGCACAAGGTGTGCAGTATTGACTCAGTTCCAAAAGAGCTAATTTCTGGCAGCTGAAAGCAAGTGAAATGCAAGCTATGCAAGCTCTTGATGCTGTCCCAGGCTACAGACACCAGACACATGGCATGCCATGGGCCCTGCCTTTGTCCCCCTCAACATGGAGGTGATGACACACTGGCTGAGCACTATTCCATGCCAAAGTGGGAAGAGGAAGTGGCATTTGAGTGTTTGGGCATGAACAGCAGCTCCCTGTGACCAAGTGGGAAAAGGCAGTCAGCCAGAGATGATGCTATTTCATCTACTATCTTGTAACGGCCATGATTTCAAGATACCTTCCTGGGGGGAAGAAAAAGTTTAGCATCCCTTTCAGGATTGAGGGCTCAGAAGAGGCATACTGCTGTGTGCCTGAGCCAGCTATATCTCAAGTATTTCAGACTATCTCAAGTATTTCAGACAATCTAAGTTGTGACTGAAGAGTTTTCTTCTCTTCTTCTAGGAAAAAAAACAACTAAACAGCCAGATAACTTCCAACATAGCTCAGGCACCTTCCGCAGAACTCAGAGCAATTTCTACCCCACCTCTCTGAAATAAACCCAAGGAGCCGGGTAAAATACCATTTCTAACCCTCCCTGCCCTAAAACAAGATACCCGTGGGAGACAAGGAAAGTACTGCGGGGCTAATAGGCCTAACAAGGGTGACCCTTCCCTCCATGTTCAGGGGAACGGCATGGGTATCGCTTGGCCGCCGACGGGGGTCCACCGAACCCCCTCCCCCACTTCGAAACCCCGCCGGCTGCCTGGCTCGGCCAGACAGCCCCCGAAACGCAACCGAGAGCCCCCGGCCCACACCCGCCCCCTACCGAACAAGGCCCCGCTCTCGCCGCCTGAGGGCCGAGACGGCGCAGGCCACGCCAGGCCACCCTTATCTCTCACTCCACTGTGTGGCGAGCCGAGTCTGGGATCCACCACCCCACACTCCCCACTCACCATCTTTGCTGCCGCTGCCGACACCTCCTCCTCTCCAGCCTCACAGGGTCCCGGCGCGGCCCCGCTTTTCCCCGCCCCGGTACCAGCGCCCTGAGGGAAGCGCCCCCTGCTGGGCGCGCCGCGGCCAGTGCGTGCTCCCGCCTTGAGGGGAGGATTGGCGCGCGCGGGAAAGGTTGGGTCCTGCCCCTGGGTCAGGGGCAATTGCTTGGATCCGCACAGACTGGGGAAGTCCTGCTGTTAAAATGCTCCAAGAGCTTCTCTGTCAGCATTGCACCAAGTATTTCAGAGTAGTATTTACAGGGAGGGGGAAGTCACTGAATCACAAAATCATTAAGGTTGGAAGAGACCTCTAAGATCATCAAGTCCAACCATGGCCCTAAGTAGAGCATCTAAACGGTTTTTAAACCTCTTCAGGGATGGTGACTCCACCACCTCCCTGGGCAGCCTGGGCCAAGACTTAACAGCCCTTTCAGGGAAGAAATTCCTCCTTATATCTAATCTAAACCTCCCCTGGTACAACTTTAGGTCATTTTCTCTTGTCCTCTCACTGTTAACCCTGGAGAAGAGACCTATCCCCATCTCACTCTAACCTACTTTCAGGTAGTTGCAGAGAGTGATAAAGTCTCCCCCGAGTCTCCTCTTCTCCAGACTAACCACAGTTCCCTCATAAGACCTCCTGGTTCAGCTGCTAGCAGCACCCTGGCTTCAACATGCATTGGTAAGACACAACATGGTGAGGACAGCATAGATTTAAATGCTTTGTGATCACTTTAAGGTGTTCTTGATGTAGTTTAAGGAAGTAACAACTCCATCTATTCAATCTCCTTTTGCTTAGATCTGGCAATCCTGAAGAGAAGGCATAGGCTAACCTTTCAAAGACAGGGAGATGTAGTGGGATTTGATGCCATTTAAGATTCTTCATCCACATCCAGAGGGCTTCTTTTAGAGACTAAATTACTTCCTGATTCCCTAGGACTTACAATCCTTCATATTTGCCATTTACAAGCAGCTTAATGTTGCCTACCTAAGCATATTGCCAACACCACATTAAGAAACTAATCAATCCAGTAAGCCATTAGCAAAGTTCCAGCTGGAATTCTCCAAAGATAAAGGAAGCTGTAATAAGCCTGTGCTCCTCACTTCAGCAACAGCAAGGAATTACAATCTCTGCTCTAGCCAGCCGTGGCTTGTAGGAGATGGAAATGAGGAACACATTGGCTTCCTTGAATAGATCATGATGTACACATTGTGTCTCACTCCAGACTCATTTCCTTTCCATGCATTCCTTGCTGATTGATTAAAGAGCACAGTATGGGATGCTGGGAATCTGATAGCAGCTGCCAGCCACACCAGGAGAACCAAGTAGCTGTGAAGTCAGTAGTTCTGGACCTCCAAGTGTTCCTCCACCCCCCTGCACTGGCTAAACCCTCTGCACTCCATAACCAGGAATTCAGAACATGCAAACAAGGAGCCCACACAGGCCCAGGACCCAACCCTGCTGGAAAGGATTGTAAACAAGTTCATGTGATGATCTGAAGTTCACAGCTGGGCAGCAGGAGCATGGAGCTGCTGTTTTGTTTGATTGCCAGACAACATGCTTCTCAAGTATGAAAGCAGGGTCAATCAAATTAAAGTCACATGCCTACTAATGTTATGTGAAAAGCCCAAGGAAGAAATACAATCCATAATGCCTTCTCCCATCCATTCCTTTGTGTAATCAAGGAAAAATGTCACTCTAAACATCCACAAGTGTCCATAACTGCTATAGAGCAGATGTGGTCTGGAAGTAATACATCAGCTAAGCAGGTGATCTCAAAAACCTGGGGATTAGGCTAATTGAATCATTTCAGGAAAATCTAACTGCTATTTAGGAACAGAAAGTACAAGCAGCAGAACTAAGTAAATTTAGTGTTCCTCACAAGTGGTTTGTGAAGACCAAGACCCATATTCCCATCCAAACATCCATGAAATCACACTTCTCCTGTCAATTAGCCTGTTTTATTAGTGTGGTTCTCTACAAATCTTGGAGGAGCAAAGGACAAGGAAGATTTGATGGCAGAGGAGCATTTTCCTACCCCTTTTCCCTTCTAGCACCCCACAGCTCAAGCAAGCCCAGAGAGATGGCTAGGGCATAACCTATCTCCCAGGATCCCAATTGCTGCATCCATTAATCAGCTCTTACAAACATAATCCTGATGTTTGCAAAGACTGAGTGGGATGCCTTTCAGTACAGCATGCTCTGACCCAACTGCTCACATAGCTGAGTTACAAGTGTCCTGTGTAAGAGCTGCTTTTATAAGGACAGCCCAGATTTAGGCTGTTTACAACTCCAGGTTGCCTCAGGACAAATTGCCTCAGCACTCTTGGAAGATTTGTTTGCCATGTTGCATGCAATGTCAATACCCAGGTGGGTACGATGTGCTGCAGAGGCAGAGCACAGCCAGCCTGGCTGCTCCAGGAAAATATCCATCATCATGATCTTTCTCCCCCCAGCTTACCCTGAAGATCTACAGAGGCAAGTCTGATCCTGATCAGATGCTCTAAGTCCAAATTAAATCCAAAGTTTACAGTGCATAAAATTAAACACTGCTGAGGGATGAGATCTAGAAGAAAACCAATACCAGAGTAAGACTTCTAAAGTAATATAAACATAAATGAGCTCAAATTGTCCTTTAATAAGGGTTTATGTTATATTTCATTTATTTTCCTATTGATTTATAACTAAACAGCTGCTATTCTTGACCTATTTCCTACACTAACCAAGTTCTTTCCTCATAATCTTCATTGATGCAACTTTATGTTGTGCACATTACAAGCTCAGTTCCTACAACAACCAGACAGTATTCCTATTCCTCATCTTAGAGAAAAATACACTAGAATTGGTGGAATTAAATGGGAAACAAGAAAAGAACTGCGATTCAAGTTGTCCAGAACAGAAACTACTCAAAGAGCAGCAGTTCTCCAGGGAAAAAAAAAAAAAGGCAGATACTGGGATTTTTCCCCCCCCCCCCTTTCCTGTCTGGCCTTATGTGTAGCTCCCCAAAAAGAGCGTTAGACACCATTTACCACAAGCTGAAAACAGGAAGTTCCTTGAGTAATCCAAGGTGTTGAGTAGCTGATTGCATCACCTATATTGTCTGGCCAGCCTGAGGCTTTCTTGGAAATGCTGATGCCAGCACTCCCAAACCAGACCTTTCTGACAATGTTTATGGCAAAACCACTCCAGGTCTGCCTTTCCAGAGGAAATTCCTGCTTGAAGGACACTGAGTCCCCTCTTGTCCCTGTTAGCACCCACAGAGGAGGTGGTCAACAATCAGTTGGTATGTGACATCTCCTTGCAGCACATGTCCTGGTGTGGTCCTCTGGTCACCATGCAATTGTACCACCAAGCCCTGAGAGGTACCAAAGAAGCTAAAGGTCATATAGCTTCTAGGATGCAGGCCCTGGCATTCTGAGGTGCTCTTTGCTGAACCATAGAATCATTTAGATTCCAAAGAGACCTTGAAGATCAAATCCAATCACTAAGCCAGCACTGCCAATTTCATTAAACCATGTCCCTCAGCACCACATCTACACCTCTTTCCTTTCCTGGGACTAGCAAATGGTTTTGCACCTCTCGCCACACTTATATTGATCCAAGCATACAATTTAATTCCCAGCTACTTCAGAGATTTACAACCTCGAGTAACATTTAAACTCTTAAGGAAGAGGCAAGACTTTACTTACTAAACAGAGAATATCTGCAAGAGTGTAAATCTAGGGGGAAAAACCTGAGAGAAGGTGTCTCTCCCTCTTCAGACCATAGAGGGAGCTGAGTCTCCAGCATTAACCTCTTTATAAGAAGAAAAGACAAAGCACTGAAGCTCCAAGTCCCCAAAATACAGCCCAGAAATTCTATTGGCCACACAACGCCCAGACCTCCCACATAAAGGAAGAAGGCAACGTGGATTAAATAGTTAATACTACAGAGGAAAACAAACACTCCCTTAAATATGATTGCTAGTTTTTGCTGGCACCACAAGAGAGAAATCAGACAGGAAGATTCTCCATCGTTCCACAGGAGCTTTGTCAAACCTCCTGCATCTCAATGAACCATTGAATTGCTTTTAAGAGGTGACTTTAATGTCAGTGAGCATGTTATTATTGATTACTCTAATCTCCCACTAGGAAGCAGTCTTCAGACCCTACTGTTCTTTAAATCACTCCAAAGAGCTTAGAGGCTGCTGTCTAACAAGCTCCTAAGCCATATCTTCCTTGTCAATCTTATCAGCTCCTCTTTAATTGGAGATATGTAAATAAAATGCAGCCAACATTGGCCTCAATGGCTCACAACTCAGAGAGACACAAGAGCTTCCTCAGTTGCTCTTCAGGCTTGTCAAGCACCATTTGAACTCCAAGATCTGCCTCTCAGAGCCATGTCCAACACCAGAGTGCAGTAGTGGGTTTATGGCTCTCAAGATACAGTCAGGAAAGCCTCCATGATTTCCTTATGTCTGAGGAATATCCATTCAAACACCAGCTCAAGAGCAAAACTCCCCAGGACCACCCATGACTTGCTTCTCTATGCAAGACAGTGATGCTCATGGTGGTTGCAGAGCTTCAGAGCAGCTGGAAGATGATCCCAGCAGTGGCTTCTCTGGCCACTTAGGTGTTTATTAAGGGAGCCTGCTGTGACATCTAGCCAGCTTCAATTACCCTGATGAACAGAGTATCTTGCTTTCCACATCAGGATGCTCAAAGCAGTCTGATAGCCAGCACACAAAGGAGCATGGTAGCTACATCCCACCATGTAAACAAAGACATTGCTGATGGTACCATGCTTCCTCCCTCCCTTTCAACGTTATTCTTTGACACTTGGAGGAAGGCAATGAAGCAGCAACTTACTAACTCAAGAATTCCAATCAATAGCCCAGGCACAGCCTGACTTAAAAACCCATTTTAAAACTAAATTAAAAGAGCTGTTGCTTTGCCAGTGGACAAGATTAGAAAGGTTTAGCCTAGCAATTGCTGAGATTACAAACTAATGAAGCATGCAGAAAGAAGATGGAGCATGGTGAGGTGGAAGGAAGGGGTGGGGGGGAAACTGTAGATACTTTGGCACTGGTGCTTTTTAACAAGTGTGGTCACATCTCAAGGACTTGCAGAAAGCATTAAAAACCAGGACTAGTTTCCTGCCAACATCCAAAACAAGAGCAGCAAAGGGAAATTCAAATCCAACTGTTAACCCAGCACTGCCAGGTCACCACTAAACCATGTCCCTCACAGCACCACAGCTACACATCTTTCCAATCCCTCCAGGAATGGTGACTCCATCACTGCCCCTGGGCAGTCTGGGCCAGGCCTTAACAACTCATTCAGGGAAGAAATGTTTCCCAATATCCAACCTAAACCTCCCCAGCACGATTTGAGGCTGCATCCTCTTGTTATATCACTTGTTTCTGAGGAGAACAGACCACCCTCAACTCAGTACCATCTCCTAAGCTCTTTGTCTTGTAGGGAAAAAAAAAGACAAAAACAACAACAAAAAAAGCAATAAATAATCACAGGATCCACTTCACCTACCTCAGAAGCACACACACAAGGGAAAGCAGGATGAAAAGGCACATGTCTTGGAAGTTGTAACAGCTCCTTGGAGAATCCATAGTCCCATACAATGCTGGGGGATGAGCTAGGGTGACCTAGTGTAGGCAGCACCCTCACCAATATGATCTACCTGGAGGCATCTAAAGGCTCCTTTGGTACTCCCCAGCCCAGCAAGGGAATCAAACAGCTTTGGGTCCATCCAGGAGCAGCAGAGACAGAGCAAACAGAACAGAAACAAAACCAGAACACAAGCTGAGAAGTTCATCTCACCTGGAGGAGCTTAAATATGCTTCTGGGCTCATGGGTGTGGGTGGAAGCCCCAGGTGAGCCTCCTGAGGGCCTTTAAAGCAATACACCTGGCACCATGGCTTCTCCTGCCCACTATGTCCCAGATGAGCACCAGACCTGCTCCTCCCCATCTAACAAAATCTGTGTTAAAGCATGACTTTGAGCAGGAAAAAGAGCTTGCAGAAGTTTATGAGAACAAGAATTGTGCTTGTAATAGTTGGACTAGATGATCTTTCCTAACCTAGAGGGTTCTATGAGATGAATTAAGAAAGCATTAAAGAAGCACCCACCAGGCACAGCTGAACAAGTGTTTAGAAGCTGTTGTGTGGCTGCATGGTTCAAGAGGCTGCAGAAGACACTCCTTCAAGCTTTCTCCATCATCTCCAGGCTTTCCCATGAAATGCTATGCACAGTCCTACCTTAGAGGGGCAATATCTTACACAAGGATTACACAGTTCAGGTTCTCCACCTTTAAAGGCAGCTGTTGGTGACCTTTGGAGGATGGCAGCTCAGCTGCTGCATGAGCAAATAACCCACACAGAATCACAGAAGCATGAAGGTTGGAAGAGATCTCTAAGATCATCAAGTCCAACCATACCTAGCACTAACAGATCACTAAACCATGGCCCTAAGTAAACATATATATAAACATCTCTATAAACCCCTCCAGGGATGGTGACTCCATCACCTCCTTGGGCAGCCTGGGTCAATGCCTAACAACCCTTTCAGAGAAGAAATTCCTCCTAAATTCCAATCTATGGTCTCCTGTGGGAAAACATGGACTTTAGTTTAGAATCATGTGGCTGTAAGGGCAAAATCAGGCTTGAGGCTTGCAGTTGATGAGCTTTAATGCTTCTATCCAGGCAAGTTCAGGCTCTGGGCAGGCTGAGCACCTGTTGTCAAAGTCCACACCTCGATGGCAAAGTCTTTGTGTGCTTCTCTGAGCCTGGGGCATGGTGACCTGGTTACACTGACTGTCCCTGGAGGGAGTCAGGATACCAATTCTGTCCCTAAGTCTTGCCAATATGTCATTCCCAAGGGATTCAGCAGCATAAGTGACATTATGAAGGCACATCCAGAAAGGAATTTGCAGGTTGTGCCTAGATGGAAACAGGAGGTCAAGTTTCTCTTGATCCCAAGAGGCCAGCAGTGCTCTTTTTAGGACCTTGCATCTGTCCCCAGGTTTGCCAAGCTTCCTAAGGCATCACAGAGCAAGATGATGGATACATTCAAGAGCATCACAGCCCAAGATGATTCATGTGGGAAGATTGGAGGCCTTGGTTGTATTTGAAGTGAGTGGAAATAGAAAGTGAAGGTCCAGAAAAGAGGATCATCACTCTCCAAGCTTCCTTTTTGCCTCTTCTCACTGAAAAGAGCATCATTCTGGGTTTAGTGGAGACTGCAAGTGGAGGCAGAGCCCATCCAGCACAAAGGGCCTGGCTTCCAAGGCTCAGAATGTCTTTAGGAACCAATTAAACTCAGCAATCAGAAAGGTCATTCATGGAAATCAGAGTTGCTGAGGAGAGCACAATCAGCAAAGCATCCTAAAGCTCTTCCCAGCCTGATTCATGATCCAAGCCATCAGTGAGCTCTCACCCTACCCCTCCAGCCTGGCCCTTTAAGTAACTTGAGCTGCAAATCCCAGTCTCTAAGAGCATGAAAAAGCAGTTTTTCCCCCCCCTTCCCCCTTCTGGCTCTTTCCTTTTGAAAGCAACCTTTTCTTTCCTTTATCTGGTGGGAAGAGCCAGTTCCCCAAGGAATAAAACAGCTTTCTGAGCATCCCCCTCCCTTTCTCCACCCTCCAATGCCTTTGTCAGCTCTTTTTTTTTTTTTGGCAGTTTTCTCCCCCTCCCACTAAACTTTGGCAAACCTCAGCTCATTTCCAAACGTTTCGTGGCTGCTGGGGGTTGGTGCAAAGGTTTAATGATTTGCTTTTACTTGGGTGGGTGAGGTAAGGAGAGGGAGAAGGTCAGGTCCCCATCTCCTGACTCTCCCATCCCCCTTTCCTTCCCCAGCATGAATCCACAGGCTTTTTTGGGATGTGTTTGCCTGCTTTGGTTTTCCTTCATGAGCACAGCAAAAGGTAAGAGACTTTGGGCTGGTTTGGGTCCTGGATCCAAGGTTTGGATGCTCCAAGAGGTGGGATCCTCATCCCAGGGTTTGCAACAGCCTCTGGCTATGGAGGAAAGAGTTATTGCCACAATGTCTGAGCATCTCCTGAGTGGGGAAATGTGTGGGGATGGTGGAAGGGAGGTGAGGAAAAGCAGAGAGCGGGAGCTTTTGAAGCTGCACACAGAAAGTCTTTAGTCTGACTCATGAGGAAAAGCCCAGGGAGTGAGTTGGATTTACAGCAATTAATTTACCATGATAGAAAAAGCAGGAAAACTATATTTCAGAAGCCCAGCAAGAGCCTCAGATGTGCAAGAGTATCTCAAGTGGCTTTAGACAGTAGAGTAGACTTAGTTATGTCATGGCAAAGGCAACCCTCTCTCCCCCTACAATCCTATTTGTACCTGGAGAAGAGACTGCAAGTAATTCTGGATAAATAAGATTAAAGCCCCATAAACTAGATTTTGCCCCACTTCCAGCACTTCCAAACAGCCCTGAAGATCCCAAGGAGGTTCCCTACTCTGGCAGGACTAGAAATGCAAGGAGGAATCAGCAATCACACCCTGAGAACCTCCAAATATCCAACTGCAGGCACAAATCATTTCCCAGGAAGACCTTTTCATGTTCTCCCTCAGTTATATCTAGCAGTAACAATGACACCTCCAGGATGCAGGGCACAAGCATCCCTGGGATTCCAGCTCTTCTCCAGGCTGTAGGAGAGCTCTACAATCCCATCCCTTCTTTCCTTAGGGGATTTGCAGCTGCTTTCTTTCCAGCCTGGGACTCTGTACCAGTACCACTATTCCCTGGATGTCCAAATGGCCCATGCATCCCCCCTGAGCCCAGCAGGAGCCTGGATTCAGGCTGAGGCAGTGCTCCAGCTGCAGCAGCTCTGGAGAGCCCAAGGTGGAGAAGAGCTACTCCAGGTGCAGGTGGGTGAAGCTCTTGGAGCCAGGTTCTCCTTGGAGCACTAATACTCTCTTTGCTTACCCCCTTTCCATTTTCAGCCCAAACCACCAGCAAAATGACTTCTGTGACCAAGAGGTTATCAGCTGAAGGTAAAATACTTAGGAGTAGATGTTCTTGGTCACTGCTTTCTGCTGTCATAGATCCATGAGCTGAAAGTCCAAGAGAAGAGGAGCCAGGACAGCACTGGAGGTCTCCCTGCAGAGATTGCACTGAGCCAGGAAGCACAGACAGAGCTCCAGCAGCCAGTATTCATCTCCTGGAACAGAGGGAAGGTGAGCTGGACACCTCCTGGGCTTGCTCATGCAGGTTCTCCACAGCTGACACCACCCTCTTGCCCTCCCAGGTTAAAGGCTTCTATGGGGATGAAGCAGAAAGCATCCTGATCTCCAACCTGAAGAGAGGCATCATCAGTCTGCTCCAGCTCCAGCCCCATGCTGGCACCACACTGGAGGTATACGGCCCAGTTCCTAACTTTTTGGAGGGATTAGTTTATCCTTTGTGTCTATCCTCTCCAGAGGTTTTATTCAAGCTCCAAGCTGATCACCCTTCACCACAGTCACTTCCATTTGTGTTCCAGGAGGACATCTCTGGGAGCTGCCAGGTCACATATGCTGTATCCAACCATTCCATCAGCAAGATGAAAGATCTTCTCAGCTGCACAAAGCCAACATTTGGATTCACCTCAGTGAACAAAGCAAGTCCTTTGCTCTCGTGCTGGTGGGATCAACTTACATCAAGTCCTGCTGCACCAGGAATTATGGCTCTTAGACTCAGGATCTGGAATCTCTTCAGAGAAGGAGACTCCACAACCTCTCTGGGCAGCCTGGGCCAGTGCTCTGCTACCCTCACAGCAAAGAAGTTCTTCCTTAAGATGGCATGGCCCACCCCATCCCCAAATTTGTTAGCACTTCTGTCATCCAATGTTAGGACAAGAGGGAATGGGAGCAAGTTGGACCACAGGAGGTTTAGTATTAACACGAGGAGGAACTTCTTTCTAGTAAGGGTGCCAGAGCACTGGCCCAGGCTGCCCAGGAGGCTGTGGAGTCTCCTTGTCTGGAGCTATTGCAGAGCTGCCTGGACACATTGCTGTGTGAGCTGGTCTAGGTGATCCTGCTCTGGCAGGGGGGTTGCACTAGATGATCTTTCTAGGGCCCTTCCAACCCCTGACATTCTGTGATACTGTAAAAGAGAGAAGAGAGATCTCCTGGGGGAAGGAGAAGAGGGGAAAGGTGGCATTGTTTATTTTCTCCTTGCTTGTTATTCCAGATATTTGGATTGAAGTGGCAGCCCACCAGCAGAAGCCAATACATGGTGAAAGATAATCTCCTCCAGTCAGTGCTAGCAGAAGAAAGCCATGTGCTGTCTCCAGCCCTGAGGTCCAGCACAGGCATCACAATCAAGTCAAGGTGAGTGATGTCCCCACACCACTGCAAGGAGAACAAGCAAGTTCTGAGAAGAACACCAGCCACCTTCTGACAGCTTCCAAACCTCCAGGAACCCAACCAGCCTCTGAGAATGGACATGACAATGCACATCCTGATGTTTTCTTCTCCCTCCACAGGCAGAAGCTCCAGCTAATGTCTCCTCTACTGCCTGGCCCAGCAGAGGTGGCTGGAGAAAGCCTTGAGGATGTGCTGGCTGCCATGGAAGGACAGCAGCAGCCCCTGGCCATGGCCAGCTTGCCCTTCAGGAGGATCTGTACCCAGTGCCCATCGGTCAGTGATGCTACTTACCCCCAAATCTCACTGCATGATCTCCCCAGTTGATGGACATCATGATTGCATCATCTCCAGCAATTGTTTTTTTACTGGGAAAAGACAATGTTGAATTTCTGGTGGGGGGAAACAGAGTCATGATACTGTAAAAGTGATTAGTGCTACAGGGCTAACAGAAACAAGGCCTTTCTGTCAGCCTTTAAGGTTCAAATTGGATAAACACTGGGTAAACTCATGTTGCTAACCATGGTGGAAGGACTTCTCTGTCCCCCCAGATAGAGCTGTGATGGGAGATGAAACCTGATGCACTGCAAGCACATCCAGTTAGGTTTAACTCCTCAGGTCTAAGGTCAGCAAACATTTCCACCACAGTTCAGGCTAGCAAAGACAAAGGAGGGGTTATGTCTGCCTCCTCAAGCTTTTCATCTAGGACATCTGGAATTGCAAGGACTTTCAGGCACTGGTGATGCTCACAGGTTCTCCAGGCACATACCACAAATTAGGGCATTTTGGCTTCAGTGCAAGTCCTTAGCAGTAGGGTAGATACCTGCATGAGCTTCATGAGCCCATTCCACTCCTAAATACTTCCCAAATAGAAGCATTATGCCATGGGATTGGCCTTAAAAGAGACTAAAGTCCAACTAACAAACCTCTTCCTCACAGCTGAGAGCCTACCTGAAGGTTTTGGAAAGCCAGAGAGTCCAAATGGACACATCCAGGGCAGTAACCATGTGGAAGTTCCAGAAGCTCATCCAGCTGCTGCGCAGTGCCAAGAAGAGAGATGTTCTGCTGCTGCTCAGGAGAGCATCCAAGGAGATGCTGTGAGATTCCCAGAGGATGATTTTTATGCTGAGGGTGGTGAGACACTGACCCAGGTTGCCCAGAGAGGTTGTGGAACCTCCATTCCTAGAAGTGTTCAAGGTCAGGTTGGATGGAGCTTTGAGCAACCTGATCTAGTGCAAAATATCCCTGCCCATGGCAGAGGGAGTGGAATTAGATGATCTTTAAGGTCCTTCCTAGACTATTCTATGATTCTAGAACTTCTCATGGGAGCTTGCCTTCAGGGCTTGAATTTTAAAGCAAAAAGGAAAGCCTGGAGAAGAGAAATGGGGATGAGGATCTGCACAGGGCACCTCTTTTCTTCTCCAGCTTTCTCTGTGCTACATATGACCTCCCTTTTCTTGCTCCAGCCCCTTCATGGTGGAGGCAGCAGTGGCTGCACAATCAGTAGCATCCTTGGCAGCTCTCTCAGACTTTCTGGATTTCACCAAGGATCCAAAATCCCTGCTGGAGAAGTTTCTCTATGCAGCAGCTTTCTCACCCAGGCCTTCAGAAGAGCTTCTCCAGCTGGTGTTGGTAAGTACAGACATTCCTCTCCTCTTCCTGAGGGTCCAGAATCCAGGATGGATGCTGAGTTTTCCTTACTTTGGGGGTCAATGCTCCTGGTTTTATTCCCTAACACACAACAGGATAAGTTGGATGGGAAGCAGCTGGCCCCTGAGGTCCAGGAGACAGGAATAGTTGCCATAGGCTCTCTGATAGGCAAGCTGTGCCAGCAGAAGCTGTGTGAGCTGCAGGTGGGTCCTCTACAAACCTCCATGCTTTTTTGGGACCTTCTCCTCCTCCCAAAATGTCTCCTGCCCCTCTCCTCCTTCTCTCAAGCAGGAGGTAGAACGTGGAGTCGCAACCATCCTGGCAGGGCTAAGAGGTGCCCAAGAGGAGTCGGAGGTGCTCATTCACCTGCTGGCCCTGGGGAATGCAGCACTCCCTGAAACCATCCCCATCCTCCTGGAGCATGCTGAGGAAGCTCCCAGCACTGTGGCCACTGCTGCCATCTCTGCCCTGCAGCGATTCTCTGCTCCATACATCTCCAGCAAGGTAGTAAACAAAGAGCTTGCTGCTCCTCTTTCCATCCAAAGCCAAGCTGGTGGGGTGCAGAGCCATTGAGACATCACCTTTTCCACTGGCTAGGTGAAAAGAGCAATGAGGAGGATTTTCCACCAGCAGAAGAGGAGTTATGAGAGAACCTGTCGCTTGGCTGCTGCAGAAATCCTCCTGGAGAACAATCCTTTCCCCATGGATGTCATCAACATCCTCCTGGCCACCAAGCAGATGGAGTCTGAGTTGGCAACCATGCTGCAGCTCAAGGTCCAGAGCAGCCTGAGTGTTGACCATCACCCAGCAAGGTAAGTCTGGAGGAGAAGGTTGCATTTTTCACCCTGCTTTTCTTTCCTCCTCCTCCACCAAACTCCAGCTGTGGCTTTTGATCCAGGTAACATCACTTCTTGGAGCTGGAAAATCCTAGCTACTGCTGCAAATGACACTCAGCCAGCCAAAAGGCAACATCCCTCCTTGTTCCTGCCCCATGGCAGCAAGGAACAAGGCTCCTGGCTTTGGCAGAGGCTCACAGGGCAGGGCAGACTTTGTGACTGAATTCATCTTCATGCTTGACCCCTGACTTTTCCCTCCCAGTGCTAACAAACCTTTTCCCTCTTGCTTCCAGGAAGATCATGAAAGACATCATGAGAGACCCAAGGATAAATAATTACAACCTCTTCTCCAAGGCTGGCATCTCCTCTTCTTTCTCAGGACCTCTAACAGGTAACAGGATGGAAGACACTCATCTCAACCACGTAGGAGGGGCTTGGGCGGGGGGGAAAGGCAGCTTACAGAAGATATTCCTCAGTTCCTGAGAAGAAAAAGAATCATGAGACTTCAGAGAAACTGCAACAGTTGATGCTGGCTAAATATCTGCTTCAGTCTTCTCCCCTGATTTCTAGCTCTCTTCAAATTAGCTCAGTCTGGCCTTGTAGGGGAGGACAAAAGAGCCAACTAGATCCTTTGATTATTGCAAGAACAGAAAGAGAAGGTGCAGAGAAGCTTTGTTCTCTGAATAAATTAGCTTGCTCATGTATTAAATAGCTAACATGAACAAGTCAGCTACCATGAGCATAGAAGGGACAGCTGTGCCATACAAACTCTTCAGGAGGTTTGCAAGGAGCTCTCAGGATCCTCTTCTTTGACCTCCTGGGTAGGTCAAGACTTGCCTTGCACATCTCACCTCTGGGCTCTGTATTTCCTTGTCAGCTTCATCTCCTGCTTATGCTTTCAGAGCATTTATGGTTCACCACTGTTCAGTGACCTTCCTGACAACAAGAGATGTTCCAGCTGCTGCCTGGGGATGCTTACAGGTGTCTCTCTCTCTGCTTTTCAGTCACCCAGGACTTGCTTTCCACCTTCAGGCTGGACCTGCTGTTTTTGGAGGGTGGATTGCTGAGGAAGAGTGTCTCTGAATTCTCTCTGTTCAGCCATGGCCAGCAGCTTCATGCAGCTCAGGTGTTGTGCTGCTGGGAGTGGGATATACATGGAGGGAGGTGACAGCACCAACCTAGTGGTGCCACTGCTCCAGCTGCATCCCCTCTCCACCTCCTTATGGTGCTTGACCTCACTCAGTGTGCCTCATATCAGAAAGAGCTAAATAGATGTCTTCACCCAGTCATCAATCCTCTGGACAGGAGAAGGTTCCTTGCCCCCACTAACAAACAAGGAATATGGCACTGCTGTATATCCTCAAGGATAGCTTGGATACCCCATCCAACTCACCCCATCACTGTCCTCCTGCTTCCAATGGTGTCTATCCAAGGGTTGGCCAAGTAGAGCAACTCCAAGAGCATTGCAGGCCATGAAACACTCCAGTTTTGCTCTATCTCTGCTTCTGTTTCAGGTCACTATTGAAGCACAAGGGATGGAGTCAATGCTAGGAGAAAACATCTCCGAAGGGGAAGAGGAACCAGAGCTCATGGCTGGGATGTCTGCCATCTTCTTTGATGTTCAGCTGAGGCCAGTTGTCTTCTTCCAAGGATACACAGATTTAATGGCCAAAGTCCTGCTAAGCAGTGGAGAACCTACAAGTGTGGTCAAAGGGAATCTCCTGCTGATGGATCATCAGCAGGTACTGGATGGGGTGACCTGCCTCCATGCCAAAGCCTAGTGAATCCCAGAGCTGGTGGATTTTAGGCATGTTACTCACAGGAGATACAGATCTATGAGGGAGGTAGCCCTGCCACATGTCTCTTGGGGTTAATGGCTTGAGTTCCTCCCATGCAAGCCCAGCTGCAGAGTTGGGATAGGCTGTCCCAACAAGTCACTGCTGCTATCAGCAACTCAACCAAGAGCTGTGCCCAGTCACACTAAGGTCTGTCTTCTCCATCTTCCAGGTCATTCCTCTGCAGTCTGGCCTTCAAGTTGTTGTCAACCTCCAAGGAGGGCTGGGGCTTGACATCTCAGCCAACATGGACATAAGCATTTGGAAGCAGGAACTGAAAAGCAGCATCAACACAAGGTCAGCATTTGGGGAACTGCTTGGCTCTGGGGATGAGGGGCACTCTAGCCTCCTGCTCTTCTCCTGTTGGACACATCAGGGAGTGGTCTTCTGGGTCCTACACCCCTTTTCCATGGCCACACCTCAAATTCAGGTGCTTATGGGACTGTTTGATGCCATGACTCAGTGAGCAGACCCACATGCTCCTCTCTTGCAGGGGAAGCCTTACCATTGATCTCCAGGCTGAACTAGATGCTCCTTTCCTCCAAGCCACCCTGAGAAGCCAGATGGAAGCACAGACTTCCTTGCACTTTGACACCATGCTGAGCTTTTCCAGCAGCCCAGTGCTCATGTGCCTGCAGCTGAAAGAGGAGCAAGTCCCATACAGGTAATTCTCTGGATGCTGTAGGAACATGATAACATACTTGAAATGAAGAAAGACCTTTTGGGGAGAGGAGAACATTGATGGTTGTACACTTCATGAGTGGGGTGGGTCAAAACACTGCAAGCCCATGGGTGGAAACACCATGCCTAGACCATCAGGAGATGGTGAATATGGAGGTTGAGGTCCACTAGCACCATAACCTCCTGCTGTTATCTTTTCCCCCAGAGAAATCTTCACCATTTCCAAGTCTGTTGGGAGCCAGAGCAGCAGCACCAGAAAAGGCAGGCAGGGCACCATGCCTGGGAGGGAGTTTGCCTTGCACTGGGCCAACTCCAAGGTCTGCAACCACCTTCTGACAGAAGAAGAATAGAGGAGTTGAGCCACTTTGGGACTGGCTAACTGCCTGAAGCCCAGCTCTCTGTGAACTCAAGGAGAGCTTGGCAAAGGCCATACCCCAAAATGTCATGGTTTCTCCTTACTTCTCAGGTTGATTGAAGGTGTTTACATCTGAAGGCAACTCAGCTTCATGCTGAAGGGATAAAAGATGTGTGGATGTGATGTTGAAGGACATGGTTTAGTGGTGACCTTGGCAGTGCTGGGTTAATGGTTGAACTTGATGATCTTCAAGGGCCTCAGTGACTGCTTCCTTCTCTAGTGTCTCTGCTTGGATTTTTCCCTCTAAGACGGGCAAGAATCATCCAAGGTCATCAAAAAACACCTTGGAGTTAACAACCACAAGAGCACCAGTATTTTAGTGCTGGAAAAGAGTGGATTTGAGATTATCAAGTGAAGACACTGGAAGTAAAGGAATCACTAACAGGGGTTGGAACAGAGATTCATGGACACAGGCTGCCAAAGTGTTAGGAAAGTTCTCCATCCTTTGCCATGGAGGACAAGAGATCATGTTTTGACTGACATTGTCCTCTCTTGGACAAACATTACAAAGCTGTTCCTTCAGGTAAACATCCTTCAGGGTGGACATTATTCAACCTAGAAGGGAAAAAGTGAAGTAGTGAGGTCACACTTCCAACCCCTTCACCTTCTTCATCAAAGCCACACCAGATGTGCCTTTCCTTGGTGCCCATCTCTGGAGAGGTGGCTTCTGCCTAGAGTGTCTCATCTTCCTTTTTGATCCCAAGTTGACATAATAATGGAGAAGCCTCTAGCATCTTTTATCTCCTGAACAGCAGCTCCCTTTCTCTTTTCATTGAGGCAGCAGATGGAGAGAAGATCCAGGCAGGCAGTATTCCAGCAAAGAGATAGAGCAGCTTCCCTTTTCTCCTGCTCTTTAGGCTCTTTTGGTGACCATGTGGAAAAATTACAATTAAATCTTGTTCTTCTGGTTTTGCATCCTCCACTCAAGTTGGATTGGTAGCAAACACCTCTTCCAGCTCACTGAGTCTTCTTGTTTTGCAGGGAGGGGGAACTCCAATTAGTCTGGAGACTAATTGCTTTGGTTATGTACAGAAATAAATGCCATGTGGTTTTAGATCTTTTCTCTTTGACTCTTAACTTTTCTAGACACACAGTTGGGAAGAAGAACGAACGAGAAAGGTTGAGAGCAGCTCCTATAGCCCAGGCACTTTCAGCATGGCCAAAGCTCCCCAGGTCCATATTTAGGGTGCTCTCTTTCCCCCTTCTTTTCTAAAGGGGATTTAGAGAGGCAGGTTCATCACTCAGCTACTGAGGAGACATCAGTGTTGCAAGGCTGTGGAAGCCCCAAAAGATTTTAGTCCAGGTTTTACTTTACTTACCCTAAATCAGTTGGACTCTTAGTCCTGAAGAATGCTACTTGTCCTGCCAGAGAAACTCAGGTGTTAGAGTTCTGCCTTTTCCTTCTGAAGCACCAGTTAAGAGGTTTTGCATTTCACACTTGGCAGTGCTGCAGGATGTTCCCTGAGGATCCCTCCCAGGAGGTCCTACACTGAGCTGTGCCCTTGGAAATGAGTCCCCAAAGGGTCCTTGCATTCAGGGATGGATCTCCAGAGTCCTTACACCCCAGAGCAGGGGATAGAACCAATTAAGGAGGCTTTGAGGGTGCCAGATCTTATTCCTAGTGGAAGTCCCACATGCCAGGAATCACTCAGCTCGCAGGGATTGGAGGCAGAGCAGCCAGAGAGACAGAACGTGGGAGCAGGCATCTTCCCACCTCTCCAGATGTGCCTTTGGCCGTGGAGCTGCAGATCAGCAGTGACCTCCAGTGGCTGCAGCCAAACCTGGTGGAGAAGTGAGACCAAAACCTCTCTGCTGGGACTACACCCGGAGCTTTCAACTTTCACCTATCCCTTTTGCATCCAAAAAGCCCTCCTGCCTCCTTGCCTAAAGATTTTGGCTGTTGCAGCATCAGACACTGAGGGTGAAGTGAGCTCTGGTGGTGATGCTGTGTGATACAAAAGCATCCAACTCCTCAGCTCCATAGAGGTGGAAGGCAAGTGTCACCACGTTAGGTAGGGTGGGACATCCTGTTGTGCAAATGTACCCTCCACTCCAACACTTTTGGACCCAACAGGAGCAAATTTGGGGTGTTCTCTCTCCCCAAGGGCTGGATCCCTGCCTCTGTTGTGAATGATCTCCTGCCACAAGCCCAAGCAGACTTCATCCAGCACCTCTGCCAGCATCTCTCTGCCAGCTCCTGCCCCTGAGCTGGGGGAGGACAGACTCTGCCTGAGCACCAGGCACTCTGCCTGAGCACCAGGCACTCTGCCTGAGCTTGCTGACCCACTCCTGCCCCTGGCTTCTGCAGCCACCAGCAATAGGGTGAGATGATGCTTGGGATCTTACCCATCAACAGTGGTTGGTGTTTGGCAATTGTCACTGCAGAGCTGATAGATTGGGTCCTGGAGGATCCTCAGGAGCTCCTGAGCCATTCCAGCAGCAGGGAAGGTTAGTTCAGTGATCCTGGTGTCATCCTGCAGCCCAGGAACAAGCATATCATGCCACAAAGCCACTGCCAACCACAGGTAGAAATGAACCTTGTAAGAGTGAAGCCAACATGTTTGGAGTTAGGAAATGTTCCTACAGCCATTGCATAGATTCATGGACTGGTTTAGGTTGGAAAGGACCTTGAAAGGTCATGTAGCCCAAGCCCTCTGCAGTGAGCACAGACATCTTCAACTAGTTCAGCTTGCTCAGAGCCTCAACCAACCTGACCTGGAAGAGTTGCAGGGATTTCAGGGTGCTCCTCATTTACACATCCATGAGGTTTGCTGGGTCTTGAGGTTCTTAAGGGGGGGAAAAAAATAATCTCAGAACAGGTCTAAGTTGAAATAAAGGAAAGAGATGGCAGCTGGCTGTGTGACATCCATTTCAACAATCACACACTGCACCCACTCATCTTTTTCCCCCTTCACACACTCAAGTAAATCCATAGAAAGGAGATTTGGAGGTGGATTTATTTATTGTTTTTCACATTATGTTAGAGTTCAAAAAAAGAAAAAAAAAAGAACCCAACAAAATTAATAAATATTAAAAGTTAAAAAGCTCTGAATCTCATATGTACAAAACTTTATACATCATCATCATCATAACACTGGACAAGGGTCACATCACAGGAATGACTTAGTGTGTCCAAGCCAGCCCAGGAGGACACAAATGGGGATCAGACAGATCCTCTCTCCTCCCAGAGACTGGAAGCTGAGGGCCATGGTATCCCCCACAGCCCAGCTTTCCTATTGGGAATAAACCATCCCTGTGGAGCAGAAGGAGGTTTAATCACACCCTGCTTGAAGTCTCCCCCACTTCTCTGGGCTTAGAAGTGAGGGTTAGCACCTGCAATGCAGCCCCAACCCCCCCTCCAGGGAGCCTGGCTGAGGGTGGGAAGTGGAGCCACAGCTCTGCTCCGAGGTATAGCAAGGAACCACTGCAAATATTCCTACTGCAATAAAGCATGAAAGCCCAGGAGAGCACCAAACAGAAGGGGATGCAGCTGAGAAGTTGGGGGGAAGGGGCAAGCATGCACAGAACACTGCACCCTGGAGCCATTACAGCCTATTTTGGGCAGAGGGAGGGGAAGGGTTTGGTTTCATTCAATGCATCCAAGGTTCTAAGGGCAGAGAAGAAAAGCCTTGCTGACAGCTCAGGGCTGCCCCAGCAGCAGGAGAGAGCTGCAGCACAGCCCCAACCCTCCTGTCCCACTTGGCTGGGGAGAGATGCTCCTCGAGGAGGAACTCAAGTGTTCTCTTTGGCACAATGCTGGTGGCACCCCTGCAGACCAAGGGATGAATCTCACCCTGGTAACACCCACAGCATCCCAGCAATCCTGGGGGTACTGACATCACCTCAGAGCAGAGCACTCTTCCACAGTGTTTGGTAGGCATCCCTCCATCCCATCCCAGCACAAGGAGGCACCATGGAAGGGACCTCCAAGGATCATTTACTCCAACTCCCAGCCCTGCTGTAGTGGGGGCACTCAGAACAGCTCTTTACCCTTGTTCTTATTGCTCAGAGTTGCCTGCACCATCTCCTGTTGATCTTCCACTGCAGGACAGGAGCTGATCCATGGTTTTCCTGCTCCATCTTCTCCCTAATCATGCTTCCCAAACTCTCCACCCCAACACAGACAAGACCAGGACAGCAAATTGGGCATTTTCCTGCATTTCCCTTCCCCTCTCCACCTCCCTCTGCTTACTTGCCCCTCTCCATTCCCAGCATCTTCCCATTGCTACTCAAAGGCTCTGGAGCTGGAATGCTGAGCCAGGAAATTGGGGCAGGGGAAGGGAGAAAGTAACATTGGACTCCCTCCTCCCAAATCTTTGTAGCACCTTGGGAGGAAGCAGCCCATCAATCCCCCAGCCAAGAAAAGGTGGTTTTCCTGGGTGAGTCAAGTCATTTCCCAACCTGGCAGTGCCACCCATGGAAATCATCCCTGGAAGTGGTGGGGAGAAGAAAGAAGGGGGAGGAGGAGGAGAAGAAGAGGGAGGGAGGTGAAAGGCTTTTTGTGCCCCAAAAGAAGGTGGTCTCAAGGAGGGGTTACCTAGCTGCTGGACCCCTGAGTGTGGCACTTGGAGCTGGCAGCCCCCCAGGTGAAGCACCACTGCTGGGAATCCCTCCAGGCTGAGGCAGCAGCGTGGGGTCCCCAGCAGGTCCTCCCCAAGCAGGGCTGGTGGGGCCAGGAGTGTTGGTTCCTGGAGGAGCACCAGGAGCAGTGGGAAGAGATGAGTCAGTGGTGGAGGTGACTTTCTTGCTGCAGGACTCACAGCAGAGCTTGTTGTAGCCAGGGATGGAGCAGTAACGGGCCAGGACCTCCATTTGGCAGAAGATGGACTTGTCCCCAAGGCAAGGCTCTCCTGAAAGAAGGAGAAAGCAGCATGGACATGAAGATGGCATTAGGCTCCTTGCTGATGATCCCAAACATAACCAAGATGCTGTCACATCTACTGTTGGTATGACAGCCTTTCAGTGCTTCAAGGGGATCTACCAGAAAGATGGGACCTGTTGGGATTGTTTTTCAACTAAAAGAGGGAGATTTAGGCTGATATGAAGGACACATTTATAGAACTGAGGGTGCCCAGAGAGGTAGTCAATGCTCCATGGCTGGAACCATTCCATGTAAGGTTGTTTGGGGCTGTGAACAAGCTGCTCTAGTTGCAGATGTCCCTGCTGACTGCAGGGAGGTTGGACTTGATGACCTTCAAAGGTTGCTTCCAACTATTGCTCCCTGCACCATTTGGAAATGCCTCTATGGGAAGAGCAGTGAGGGACTTGGAAAACAAAAGCAAAGTGCTCCTTGCCACCCAGAGCTGCAGAATCCCTCAGAAAGGTTCTCCCTTAGCAAAGCATGGACACTTACTGGAGGAGATCTTGCTAACAGGGTTTTTGGCTCCATCCTGGGGTACCTGCTGCCCCTTGGGTGAGCTGTGGTCACCAGCATTGGTGCTGGAGGTGATGCCAGAGAGCTTCCCTGTGGAGAGAGCACCGTGATGTCCAGCTGCCCAGGGAGGTTGGGAGCACACAAAATCCTTTAGGAGAGGGTTTTGGGCAAGGATTTTTTGGGGGTTTTAAGGGATCTCCTTAAAAAACAAAGTCCCTTGGGAAGGTACTTGCTCCAGTATTTAAGCCACCCAAGATCAGGGTGGTCATCTCCATCATAACCTCAACCCAAAAGTGCTAGAAAAACCCCAACCCATCGACAGCAAGCATCAAGAACAAAAAAATGCAATATTTTAGCTGATATTTAACCCTTTGTCTGCCAAGCAGCACCAGCAATGCTCAACTCAACCTTCTTTGCCAGCATCCCCTTGAAGCCAAGATGGGGATGGAGGCATGTTGGTCCCCGTTGGTGCATGCTCCCCACCCCAACTGCTACCTCCTCCTCCTCTTCTCACCTGGACAGATGTCCATGTGGCAGCCCTGGACAGCTTCTGGTTTGTCACCTTCACAGCTCCCACCGTTCTCGCTGCCTTTGCACACAACCTGCCTCTGCTGGATGCCTTCCCCACAGCTCACTGAGCACTGCAGACACACACATGGTGAGGGGTGGGCATTTGCAGATGGCAACTCCTCAGGTAGACATTGTGGGCTAAGAAGGGTTTTTCCCTCTCCAGCAAAGCCAACCTGCTGGAGTGCACAGGGATGCACCTCCAATCCTGGCTTCAGTTTTGGGTCCCTCACTCCAAGAAGGACATTGTCCAGAGAAAGGCAATGAAGCCAGTGAAGGGTCTAGAGTACAGGTGTGGTGAGGAGCAGCTGAGGAATTGTTTAGTCTGGAGAAAAGGAGGCTCAGGGCAGATCTTCTTGCCCTCTACAACTCCCCAAAAGGAGGCTGTAGTAAGGTGAGGGTCAGTCTCTTCTCCTAAAGAATATATGATAGGACAGGAGGAAACAGCCTTAAGCTGTACCACAGGAAGTTTAGGTTGGCCATTAGGAACCATTTCCTCCCTGAAAGGGTTGTCAAGGCCTGGAAGAGGCTTGCCCAGGGCAGTGGTGGAGTCCCCATCCCTGGTGGATTAAAAAGATGTGTAGCTGTGCTGCTGAGGGACATGGTTTAGTGGTGACCTGGCAGTTCACAGCTCAGCTCAATGATTCTTTAAGGTTTGTTCCTGCTCACAGCAGGGAGGGTTGGACTAAATGACCTCTAAATGTCCCTTCCAAATCTAACCATTGTATGAAAGGTCTTCAACCTAAAAAAGTCTTCAACCTAAAAAACTCTACACCACAACACTAGCCCCCCACCTACTCTAGAGCTTTCCCACCAACCTCACTACCATTATCTCCATACCTAGGGAAACCAACCTCCTCTAAGCTTCACACCCACCTCCTCCACCCCACCACAAGGCCAGGGTGGGGGGGTCTTCCTCCCTTCTCCCCACACTCACCTCTGACCATGCCCCTGTCCTCCACTGCGCTGGGCAGGGCACACGGCTGCAGGGTCGCCGCGTCTCCGGCCGCTGCCCGGGACAGTACTTGGTGTGCAGGCCACGGCTGCTGCCGTTCTGCAGCCGCTGCACGCACTGCACCACCCTCACCTGCACCCCCAGCTTGCCACAGGACCTGCTGCAGGCACCCCACTCCTCAGCCACCCACCTGGCAGGAGAAAGATGGCACATGGTGAAGGCAACAGAGAGAACATCCGCAGCTGGAGTGCAGCACTGCCCCAAATAGGATTGGAGAGGAGATGGGAGCAGCTCAGGATGGACCTGGCAGAGAAGGAGCTGGGGGTGCTGGTTGATAGTTGACTGAATATGAGCCAGCAGTGTGCCCAGGTGGCCAAGAAAGCTAACAACATCTTGGCCTGGATCAAAAATAGTGTGAGCAGCAGGACTAGAGAAGTGATCATCCTCCTGTCCTCAGCGCTGGGGAGGCCACAGCTTGAATCCTGGAGTCAGTTTTGGGCCCCTTAGTCCAAGAAGGACACAGAGGCATTGGAGTGTGTCCAGAGAAGGGCAAGAAGGCTAGAGAGGGGTCTGGAGCACAAATCTTATGTGGAGCAGCTGAGGGAACTGGGGTTGGTTAGTCTGGAGAAGAGGGGGCTCAGGGGTGACCTCCTCTCTCTCTACAACTATCTGAAAGGAGGATGGAGTGAGATGAGGGGAGGTCTCTTCTCCAGGGTTAACAGTGAGAGGACAAGAGGAAATGGCCTCAAGTTGCACCAGGGGAGGTTTAGATTAGATATAAGGAGGAATTTCTTCCCTGAAAGGGTTGTTAAGTCTTGACCCAGGCTTCCCAGGGAGGTGGTGGAGTCACCATCCCTGAAGAGGTTTAAGAAACATTTAGATGCTCTCCTTAGGGCCATGGTGTAGTGCTAGGTATGGTTGGACTTGATGACCTTAGAGGTCTCTTCCAATCTTAATGATTTTGTGATTCTGTGTGGTTTGTTTGCCAAGCAGGACTTACAGTGGCTGGGAGCACTCCTGGAGGTTACAGCGGCGTCGGATTGGCTTTGGCTTCTTGCCATTGTCACAGAAGTTTCTGTGCACCATCCGGTTGTCGCTCTTCCGTCGGCAGCCATACTTGGTGTACTGGATGCCTGGGGGGAAGGAGGACACAGAAGCATCACCAAGCATCCTCCCCAAGCATCCTTGTAGGCTGCTAGGAAGGGAAAGCTACCTCCTCCGCATGCCTTGGAGCACTGAGACCAGCTCTTGAGGGCCCACTCGTAGGAGTCCATCTCCTCCAGCAGCACGTTGTTGTTTCCAATCATGGGCAGCAGGTCTTCGTGGATGATGTAGCGGTACATCAGGCTGCTCTTCATCTCCTCCTCCTCCTGAGGGATGACCTGCAGGCAAAGACAGGAGAGTTGGAGAGGGGAAAGAGAGGAAGTGATGCTCTGAACACAGAGTCTACCCTTGAGGAACATAATTCTCCCATTGTAGGGAAAAACACTGCCCAAAGATCTCACCTCCAGCCTTGGGTCACCTGCCCCCAGCCAGTCCTCTGATCTGCAGGACCACAGTCTGTCCCCAAACCAGCATCAGCTGTGGGGATGGATGGAAGTGCAGGCCTACCCTTCCCTGGGTGCCCACAGAACCCAATCCCTAACTCCGCTACATTCTTCCTCTACCAAATTCCTTCCATCACCTCCTCCATCCCATCTCAGACCACCTCATGGGTCAGCCAGGCTTACCAAAACACTGATGGCCTCATGCAGAGGACCACTGGTTTTCAGGCTCTCCTTGCCATGTTCAATGGTATATTCCCACTCCAAGCCCATCTCAATGAATACTTGGCTTTTGGCTTCTTTGCCCTTGGCATTGAGGATGAAGTTACCTGTGGCTTGGTTCTTAATGGCTGGAGGAGAAAGGAAGGTATTTCAAGGTCATTTCCTCTGCTCACTGCCTTTGAAGGACTAGAAGTTCCTATCAGAAAGAGGTAGCAGGACTCACCAATGCTGTGAGATGCTGGCTCCATCTCTTCTATCTGAAGGTGCCTGGCCCCAGCAGGAATTTCAAACATCTTCAAAGCACCTGCTGAAAGGGAGAGAGCATGGAGGGAAGAGAAAGAGGAGGGTCAGTCCAGCTGGACAAACACTCACATGTGAATCACAGAATGGTTTGGGTTGGAAGCAACCTTTGAAGGTCATCCCTGCAGTCAGCAGGGACATCTGCAACTAGAACAGGTTGCTCAGAGCCACAAACAACCTTACATGGAATATTTCCAGGGATGGGACATCTACCACCTCTCTGGGCAACCTGGGCCAGTGTCTCACCACTCTCAGTGTAAAAAATTTCTTCCTTCTATCTAGCCTAAATCTCCCTCTTTTGGTTTAAAGCCATCACCCCTTGTCCTGTCACAACAGACCCTGCTAAAAAGTCTGTCTCCATCTTTCCTGTAGGCTCCCTATCATTACTGAAAGGCTGCAAGAAGGTTAACCCTGGAGCCTTCTCTTCTCCAGGCTGAACAACCCCGACTCTCACAGCAGAGGTGTTCCAGCCTTCAGATCATTTTTGGTGGCCCTCCTTCAGCTGCCCTTGACCAAATCCACTCCCAAGCCTCCTCCCCAGCCCCACTCACCTGCCTGCTTGGAGATCTTGGCCAACGTGCCCTTCACCGTCCGGCAGTGAGAGTTGTCCCCACCACAGACTCCACACTTGTCATCCTGCTTCAGGGAGCCAACCTCCTTGTCACAGCCAACGTGCTGTCACCCATGGAGAAGAGAAGACAAGCATGGGGTTACAGCCCTGCAGATGATGCCATTGCTCTGTCATCCCTCACAGTCCTTTGCTGTATGCAGGGTTAGTCCCTGGGATAAAACATGTGTCTCTAAGGGATAGTCAGTCAAGGGTTGGAAGGGACCTCTGAAGGTCATCTACTCAGCAGGGACATCTGCAACAACATCAGGTTGCTCACAGCCCCAAACAACCTTAGATGGAATGGTTCCAGGGATGGGACATCTACCACCTCTCTGGGCAACCTAGGACTGTGTTTCACCATCCTCCAGGTAAAAAATTTCTCCCCTCTTTTGGTTTAAAACCATCATCACCTCTTGTCCTGTCACAACAGGCCCTGCTAAAAAGACCATCCCCATCTTTCTGATAGGTCCTTTAAGCACTGAAAGGCCACAGGAAGGTCTCCAAAGGGAGATGCACAAGTTCTCCCCTAGAACAAGCAGCAACTCTTGAGCTCCTCACCACACACTCTCCCCGGACACAGATGCTGTAGGGATCTCGGTAGCTGCACCGGGTACCATCATGGACAACCTGATTCATGAAGACCACGTCCCCTGTCCCCTCAGACTGGCAGATCAGCTCACACTTCTGAGCATCTGTGGCAAAATAAAGAGGGGAGAAAAAAAAAAAGGGATTGTGGGAATATATCAGGGTGATTGAGGCTTGAAACCATCTCAGCTCATAGCCCAGATGAGTCATATGCTTTATTTGGCCATGTCCCATGGCTACTCAAAAGCCTGCACTTGTGCCCAGCACACTCAGGAGATGAAGACAAGGCCTGACCCTGCAATGCCAGACACTTGGCTGTGTGGATGAGGAACACCAAGCCAAGCCTTGGATCCCATTCCCATCCGGTGTGGCACACTGCCTGCTGGAGCTCCAGGAGTGAGCAGGCAGTGCTGTCACCCCAACAGCTCCAAGGCAAACAAGTCCTCTGCCTGCCAAATCACACAGAGAGCAGAGATACAACTTTTCAAGGAGCACAAATAGATTTCTCTCTGGCTGCCACTATTGGAAGCATGACATTCTTTGGGTTAGAAATGATCCTTAAGATCCTCAAGTCCAGCCACTGACCCAGCACTAAACCATGGCCCTCAGCACCACAGCTACACAGCTTTTTCAAGCCCTCCAGGGACAGATACTCCACCACTTCCCTGAGCAGCCTGCACCAGGGCTTGACAGTCCTTTGGGGAAGAAATTGTTCCTAACATCCAATTTATACCTCCCCTGGTGCAACTTGAGGCCATTTCCTCATATCCCATCACTTGTTCCTTGGGAGAAGAGACCAACTCCCACCTTGTTACAACCTCCTTTCAGGGAGCTGTAGAGAGCCAGAAGGTCTCCCCTCAGCCTCCTTTTCTCCTAGCTAAACTAGCCCAGTTCCCTCAGCTGCTCCTCACAACACTTGTGCTCTAGACCCTTCACCAGCTTCATTGCCCCTCTTTGGACACACTCCAGCACCCCAATGCCCTTCTTGGAATGAGAGGCCCAAAACTGAATCTAGTATTCGAGCTGCAGCCTCACCAGTGTCAAGTACAGGAGGACAATCCCTGCCCTAGTCACTATTGCTAGTCCAAGCCAGGATGCTGTTGGCCTTCTTGGCCACCTGGGCCCACAAGAGCTGGCTGCTTGATGCTGGCTTTTTGCACTTCAGCTTCCAGCTCAGGAGCTTCCCACAACCCCACGTGTGCAGCTGGCAGAGTCTCCATCCCACAGTGGTGATGGCCACCAGCGTAACCTTTTCCTCTGGGATGAAATCAACTTGATGACTGCTCCTTTGGTTAGGATCCACCCCTCCTCACCATCATGATGCTCATAGGGGAGCCAGGAGTGCTTGCTATTCTGGTGAGTGTAGTAGGAATTGCGCTTGGAGCACTGCTGGGCACGGAAATCCTCGTAGGGTCCTGGGCACTCCTCAGCATTGCACACTTGGTACTCATAGGTGGCTCCTGGGCACTGACGTCCACCATATGCTGGGCTGGAAAATAAAGTCAGGAGGTTAAAAGAGCATCTTCTGGAGAAGAGGA
>VWZO01002588.1:66035-117894 GCA_013396975.1 Bucco capensis | reverse complement strand
CCAACCCCTAATCTATACTATGATACTGTGACTTCATCTCGTGCAGTTTTCACGTCTGCTAAACCCAATTCATAAGCTTAACCAGATTTACAGCAGATTCCATTTAAACTCCAGAAGTGGGAAACAATTGGCTGTCAGGCACTACATTAGCTGCACAGGCCTACACTCTGCCCTGGCGAGACTAATCCAGCCCCTGGCGAGGCTAGGCCAGGCTCTGACAAGGTTAAACTAGACCCTGACGGTTTTAAGGCAGCCCTCGACACGGCTCTGGCGAGGTCACGGTTAGGCCAGAGCCGTTTCGCACTAAGGGGGCCAGGCCGTATATGGCGGTGCTGCAGCGCCACCTGCTGGTCCCGCGCCGCAACACACAGAGCCCCTGTTGCGGCACTGGCCGTGGGAGAACTGCTAATTACCTGTGTCATCATCATCAAGATTTACGACTAAACTGTGCTAATATACAATCACGTGATGAGGCTGAAGGCAAAGAGTCGTTTATTGGACATGCTACTCTTCCAAGGAGACTGAAATAACAATGTATACCGAAGTATACTTTTGTTTTGGCTGTGCCCAGCTGTGCTCCAGCCAAAGCTACAGTCACAGCCCTTGGCTACAGGAAGGTAACACATCCTTTTAAAATATTTATTTTTGATGCCTCAATCCTTGCCTTCCACCAGAGGAAAATGAAATAAAATGAAATAAAATTTAAAATGTAGTCTAAAAATTGTCATGGACAAAGAGGCTAAGGTTTTTTTATTTTCTTTTAGAAACATGTAAAATAAAATTTAAAAGTACTATATTAATTGAATAATTACCATTCTACATCTTGTAAAGAGAAAAAATCAACTTTTTCTTGGTATTAAAATACAAGAGGTAAAAAAATGGGATGAAACTAACAGAACTACAGATGGCCTGCACCTGGATGATTGGAAAAAATTATATTTAGCTACTTTACTTCCTATAGTAGCTGTAATAAACTATGCTCAGCTGAACAAAATTAGCAAATGCATTTAAAAGGAACAGTCTCCCACAGTATATCTAACAAAAAAAAAATAAAAAATCAGTGGAGTCACATATAAAAACTGTGGGTTTAGCCTGAATACTGAATAGTTTGTTGCAGGTTTACAAGTCGTTACAGCAATCCCTTGAACATCATGAGCATTAGCATTCAGGCTCCAAGCCTGTATCATCCAGTAACATGTGCACAGCTCCCTGAGAATGAACTTTATGTCATTTACTTGCCCAGATTTTCATTTTTGCAAGTATCATCAGACTTCAGCAGATGTAATATTTTAAGGCAGACTGATATTCTCTCTTTTTGGATAGCCAGTCTTGTGAATTCTGCAGTTTTTGAAAATTCTGGAGTTGGAGGTAGTGCTCTAAGAAGGTGTTCAATGACCTGGGCTTGCTCCAGTGCTATTCTTGATAGTCGATTAAGCTCTCTATGATCTTGTAAAGTGAGACGTGTCACTGATATAAGCTGTAAAAGGTGCTTACTAAGTCGTCTGACATGACTCAACTTTTCTGCCCAAAAATTCACTTCCCCTTTATCAAACAGATAATCATCTTCTTCCTTAATAAAAAGAAAAACAACAGTGATTAGAAAATGACTTGTGGTCTTGATAATAATGGGAAAATAATGAAAGATATGAAAGATTATATTGAGAGAAATAATGTCAATAGAAGTTGTTACAGAATAGCCCCTTCATATTAAACAAAAAGGTAAATATTCATATGCATCAGTTTTCAAAGGTTTGAGAAAAGGCAGTAAAAAAGGTTTCTACTTTGCCAAGGAAACTTTACCTTCACAAATCAGGCAGTTATAACTCCTGGGAAACAGTAGAAGTAAATAATAGTCCTAATTCTTAACATATGCTTGCCTTCCCCTGTGAACTTGTCTTGTATTTCACAGAGTCCTCTCTGTAACCAGTATAGTAATTTGCTATATCATGGAGCTTTTTGAGTGGATTAAATTAAAAAGGAAAATTGTATGAGTCAGTGAAACATCAGAAAGGCATACCTAAGCAACAGGCTTAAGAAAAGCTTCATAATATATTTCATGGGTCATATTAATTGTCAACAAACTTCTCAAAAATGTAGCCGTTCGTACTCCTTCCGCATTATTTTGATTTTTACAGGGTTTTTTTTCAAGAGAAAGATAGTGTAGTGTATTACATAGCATTAGGTTCTACAGAATCAGCATAGCAAAGTTTTTCTTTATGTAAACAATCCTTCTGAAGACAATGACTAATGCAAGCGAGGCTGCTTCATGTGCTATGCACATGGAAGATGGCAGAGGGTTACCAAATATTTAATTGACATCTCTGGAAAAGCCAGCAGTTGGGAGAGCACTGTTCTTGAATGCCAGATGTGCCTGGCGGCAGGCACAGCAGCAGTTTAAATTCAAGGCAAGCCATCATCTGCAATGATACCGAACACAATTAGTTACAGCCTCAAAAGGTTTCAGTCAACAATGAGTTGTTAAGTAACTCTCTGATTTATTTCAATGTTTGCTTATTGGTCTCTTTAATTTTATGCTGATGTTACCAGAAAACAGTTATCAAACTCTTTGTTTTTATTCTAAATAGCGTCCATGTGATTTTTTTTTAACCCTATTCTTACCACAAAACTGCAGAAATGGAGTGATCTCAACATGAGAGAGCAACTGGTTGTTAACATTACCAGGGCTGAAGTCTCTGAGTCTCTTTTCAGGTCACTGTCTCCTAGCAGCCACTCCAGCAGGATTGGTACGCCGACATGGAGCTTCTTCCACCCCTGGAGCAGCTCACACAGTATGCCAAATGCTAAGTCCAAGGCCATTGGAGCATTTACTATCCTAAGTACAAACTCTGTTGAGAGAAAATACGCATAACAATATAGCAAGACCAGAAACATTTTCAATTAACATCAGCACAAAAATGATTTCTCAAAAATGGTTTCTCAAAAACAGATGCTGAATTTACACAAACATATTTAGAATGATGAATTATACTACAAATAAGTTAGATGCATGTTTACTTCTGTGCCACTTGGGGCCTTTTCTCAACTCCAAAATAATGCATGAAGCAACTGAAAATATGGATGCTTAATTTTTTTTTTCCTGCCCATGTAGCAACTTCTGTTAATTTGGATTTAAATCTCCGAAGATGTCTGTTAGAAACATCTCCAGAGACAGTCCTGACATTATTACATGGTGACTATTTTTGCAAAACTGTACCTACACCTTAGATCTGATTTAATGTTTTCACTGGAACTGAAATCCTACAGCATATTATGTATTTTTAAAGGACTGGGATATAAAATGAATCATTGTTTGGTGTGCAATCTCCACTCTTGTGAGACCCCACCTGGAGTAATGCGTCCAGTTCTGGAGCCCCCAGTACAAGAAAGATATGGACGTGCTGTAGCATGTCCAGAGAAGAGCCACGAGGATGATCAGAAGGGCTGGAGCACCTCTCCTGTGAGGACAGGTTGAGAGAGTTAGGGTTATTCAGTCTGGAGAAGAGAAGGCTCCGAGGAGACCTTATCGTGGCCTTCCAGTGTCCGAAGGGGGCCTACAAAAGGGCTGGTGAAGAACTTTTTAGGACGTCAGGACTAGGGGAACTGAATACAAGTTGAGGAAAGTAGATTTACACTGGACATTAGGAAGAAGTTCTTCACCATGAGGGTGGTGAGACACTGGAACAGGTTGCCCAGAGAGGTGGTGGAAGCCCCATCCCTGGAAATNGCTATCTGCTATCCTCTTTTTATCAGCGTGCTTGGAAAAGGCGCTGATGAGGAGCGTGGATGGAGCCCTCCCTGGATCTTCATTCGTGAAGCCTAGCCATGACATGTAAGAGACATCAAGCACGCAAGACAGGCTTAGATAAGGTATTAAAGAAGAGAAAAGCAGGCAGTGTTTACAATACCATCACACAGCTATACTTAGGTTTTGCTATCATGCCAGAATCATACACAAAGCCATCACCCACAGCATATTTCTTCCCTAAACTTCCCCACTGCTCTCATTTGGGCAGCTGCTGTTTTAATTGTGTGGTTCCTAGGGCTGCCCTCAATAATGGAGTATATAAAAATGCCAGAAGCTCCATTTGCAGAACTCCAATAACAGTGTTTACAGGTACAAGTTTCACCACTGGTAACATGAATTTAGTTTTTCTTTTTTAATGGGGATGTGGGATGATGACCGGACAAGAAGAGCTAATGAATAAGCCCACTATAAAATCCCTATTACTGTAAAATGGATTTTGGCAAAATTCATCCTTGTCTCTAGTCACCAATAAATGAACAACTGTTCACTGAATGGTGTAAGTAGTGATATTGTAAGGACATATCATTCTTGATAGGCTGTCTTTTGTGAGCAGTCAGAATTATTTGGTAAAAATCCACATGAACATGGAAAACATATCTTTATACTCCATGACTGAGTGTATTTTTATCTTGAAAGAAAAATGTTGTTGACATGAAAGAGGCATAGCAGTGCAGCCAAGACCCATCCTTCACAACCCATGTTCAGAACTATAGCATGGAACTGTAACACTTCCAGAGGTCTCATGCCAGCTGAAGGTTTTCTAGAGTATGCTGGCAGAGCAGAGAAATGTACAGTAAAACACCAGGACTGGACAAATATATGAATGCCAATTGTTTAAGGAAGTGCAGGGAACAACTAAGGGCCAAGCACAGTGACAGAAACACAGGTACATGGCATTTGACAGACCAGGCAATGCACTGAGGACAGTGGGGAGGACGAATTGGTATTTGAGACCATGAGAACAAAGCACTGTAATAAGGAAGGGAGTGAAGGAGGAAGAACAGATGGTCCCTTCTTTATCTTGGAGTTAGATGAGGGTAAATGGAAATCTCCTTGAACAAGCCACAGGAAGGCAAGCAGTCAATCTCTTGGTGACACTAATAATGTTACATACGCAGTTTGTCTTTGCTAGACAGTAAAATAAAATGTTCAAATCTGTTTTCCTTATGTCAGGACTTATCACTATCAGGATATCCCTCAGCTTTGCCCATGAGGAAAGGCTTGCAAGGATGCACTGCAACATTGCCACACCATTTATTTTAGGTATTGGGGTTTTTAGGTATTGTTTTTGCTGACATTTCTTCTGACATTTTATTTATTTATTTATTTATTTTTCAAATATGCCCTACTTGATGACAGAAAGAATGGGTACAACAGTTGTCCCCTCTGTTTTGATTTGCTTAGGCTCAGGTAGAAAACAGAGTTTTATTGAAGTGCCACGGGGATCTCAGAAATACTGACAAGCCTTAGAGCTGGACAACAGAAATGGAGCACAGGCTTCTGAGCCTAAAGTAATCATCCTGGTTATAAACACTTACAAAATGCAACATTTTAAACCCAGCTCTACTGAATTCTGATGTTCCTTCGGAGTGTTACAGATGAGTACTGAATGCCTACCATTGTCAATATTTGTATAACATCAATTGCTTGTGTCACTTAATTTGTATTTGAATATTTAGCAAATTAAGTGATGCTGGGAGCTAAAAAACAAAATTATTTCCAACTACTGTCTTCTGAAGTTAGCAGTTGCTTCAGAGGAGTGATTATAGATAACTACAGGTTACAGATACAACTACAGATGCTTATAATACCTGCCATTTTCTATGGTGATGCTCTCTTTGTGAATGAGAAGCCTGGACTACTGAGAAATGCACCAAAACATGTATTGGGGCCTCTAATTCTGTTATCACATGTGCATGCTGAAAACTCCCATGAGGTAGCAAAACAAGTAATACTGAGGTACTGCTTAGACTCAACTTGCTTGGTAGCAGTTTTTCAACAGCATGACACAGAAGAAAAGGCAGTTCTGTGGTCACATGCACAGCAATCTTGTAGGGAATCCTCACATTCCAAATAAGGAAATGGTAAGGTTTTGTTGTTGGTGGTTTTTGGTTTTTTTTCCCTAAAGAACAGAAGAGAACACACTGCCCCTGCCCTCTCCCCACCCAAACCAAGAAAAAACATGATAAAAACCCATAAAGTAGGTCTAACATACAGGAAAAACCTGAAGACCCTGAACACAGTATCAACCCAAAACATGCCAACCACCCTTCTATGAACACTGCAGACACCAGTTAACTGATCAGTCAAACTCAGGCATCAGTTCTGACATTGAGATCAGAGAAAAACAAAGCAATGTGATTTTGATAATGCTGAAACTTAGGCTTCAAATATTTGGCTAAGAGCCTATCTGCCTTGGGTTTTGTGCTAGAGAAGCTAGCACAGTGGCCTCCTGGTATCTGAGGGGTTGACTCAGATTCAACAACAGATCAAATTTTGGCAAATGAACAATTTTTACTTCCACCTGCCCATCCCACTCCATCCCGTTCCTCTAGTGCAGAGCATCAGGAATGGCTCCACAGTTTCTGAATCACTTCCTCAGCTGATCTAACTCACAAAGTACACTGACATTAACTGACTTCGATACCAGTTCATAGAAATTTGATGCTAGAATAGCTGAAGATCAGATTTGGAGACTACCACTGCCACAAGGACAACAAAGAGATGGAGCAAGTATCCAGAAAACATATTATGAACTCTAAGCTTGGAGTGCTGAAGCAATATGGATAAAGAACAGCAAGCAAAGGTACATGCATACCCATGATTTAATAGGTGAAAAACACTTTCGGGGGGAATTGCTTTGATAACAACCCAACTCTAAATGTAACAGCAATGGATGCTGTAAGCATATACAGAATCTTTTAAAATACCCACAAAAGGTCTTCTAAAAATAAATGTACATGTCCTTACTGATATATTAACTGTTTACAAGAACTGCTCCTCATTTCATCATTTGCCCGCAGAAAAGGGCCGATTTTAGGAAGCCATGTTTTACACATGATGCTGCATTTATGAGTCATGCTGTGACTTCAGAAAGTGTTCTGAGCAAGCTGGAAGTTTACCAGAGGCAAAAAGGGCAGGTGGCTCTCCTCTTCTGCAGCCCTCTCAGGCCATGGGCTCCTGATGCTTACCTCAGGGACTCTGCTGATCACTTGGTAAATTAACACTCAGAATAGCAGAGTATGAATTTGTCATGCAATTCAGCGTGTGGATTCTTCTCCTAGGCTGGCAAGCTGAACTGGTTACCCTGCAGTCAGAATTGGTATAGCTGGAAGCCAGGGAAGGGAGGATCACAGGGCATTGGGGTAAAGAAAGAGGCCCAAGGGAGAGCAAGACCTCCCTGTTCAGCAAGCTGTTAGCTCAGGTCAGCTACAATCCAAAACTTCCCCATCAGAGTCATGTAAACAAAACACTAATAGAGATGATTCAAGTGACTGAGTATTAATAACCTTTCATAATGTAACTATTTATAGCAGCTGAATAAAAAATTTCAAATGACAGATTTCTAGAAGCCACTCACATCTGATGACTGCCACAGAATCTAAACCAGCAGAAACCAAACCTGAAGACATAGCTATTGCCAAACACTGAAAATACAGTAGTGTTCATACGTAACAGTTCCACAGACTATCAAAATTGTGTTAAAATTATCAGTTTTTAAAATTCTAAACCACATGTATGCTCCAACATGCAAAAACATCATGAGCAAAATAAGCCACTACAGGGGCCAAAATACAAAAAAATTCTCCATGCCTTAAGCAGTTACAAGCAGAAGAATTAATACTACTCCTTGAAATGAAAAACAAAGATAAGAATCAGGTACTACATGCTTTTTTTCATTTTGAAGAACTGAATTTTCATAAAGGGAAAGGGGTTAAGTACTGCAGCGTTTTAGTCTTTGTGAATCCACCCACATAAAAATTAGACCTCCCACATACACATTCATATACTCCAAGAGCTTTGATCATTCCAGATGTAAATATTTCTTCTAGTAACCTATTATGTGTCCTCCAACTACACAATTGTTCTCTGTTAAAGCCTTGGTGATATTATGGGGAACTGAAAGGATGTATTAAGAGCATATACACAAATTTTAAGGACAGCCATGATGAAATATAGGCAAAATAGAGAAGCAGCAACATATTCCTTGCCTAATAAAGCGTTTTGTAATTGGTTTTATACTGGAAATTGTTAACTAAGGTTAATTTTAGATCAAAGAGTAATGCAATTTTTGTAAATGCACAATGTGTTCAGAACAAAAATAAAGACATGTAAAACTGCAAGGAAGTTTAGTGTAACAGTCCTGAGATAAAGTCTCAAAAACAACAGTGTACCAGCAGCAAGGATGTTTTCAAGGAAAACATATAGAGTAAGTTTTCCAGCTGAAGTTACAGAAAGTATTTTAGATAGATGAAGTATACTCTAAATTGGTAAAATATTTTTTACTTTTTTGCTCCAAGTGCTGCCTACCTAGGTATAAACAAGACTATATCACTATCAGTATAGCACCTCATAACACACTAGTGAAATTGCCTTATTCTTGCTTCAGAGACAAGCATAGACATTCAGATCAACACAGATCACTGAATGATTGCACAAAACTGGGAGATTTATCTCAGGTTTTCTAATACATCACCTTAACAAGATGATGATGGCAGATCCAGAATTAAAGTCTCTAATACCTGTAATACTAGATTTGCAAATGGAAAATTTCATCTGTTGAATCACTACTCATTTTTTGTTGTGCTGAAGGTTTTCTTCTTTTTGGTGTTAAGTAATAAATTTGCCCCTATTCTCAACATAGCAAATATAAGAGAACTGAGTTGCTGCAGATATATATTTTCACTTAAAATACTGTGTTTATGTATGCATAGGCTACACAAAACTTAAAAGCCTTCAGTTTTCAAAACGAAAAAAATCCCACTGGCCCAACTCAAGAGTTACATAAGCTGGTAAATAAAGTGAGTCTAGAAACTGAATTTCTTATGTTGAGATAACCTGCTTATATATTCTACTTTGAGCTAGACAGAATTGTGCAACTCCACAGCAAGGCAACATGCAGGTGTCTTTCCACCAGAAAAACAACAGGACAGAAGGAAAGTAGTAGCAGTAGATAGGAAGTAAAGGGGTATGCATACCCACTCAGTCTCCACAAATAATGTTACAGTGCTATCATATTTCTGGACTCTTAAGATTAAAAGGAGACAACTCAAAAGCAAAGCAAACAAAGAAGAAAATGCAGAAATAGTATCTGTTGTGTCTGGATAGTTGGCAGATGGCTCTTGAAAGGGTGCTTTCATTGCACTGTGTCAATTTAAGTTACAAACACCAAACTTTCCACTTTTAAAATGACCATTTATGCAAAATCTAATATAAAAGCAGATTCTTTTTTATAGTGTTTCATAAAATCAAAGGCAATTAGATCATTTCTATCCTCTTGAGAAGTATCATTCCCTAGATGACATACAGCTAGTTCATCTGTTTTCCATTTCCCTGCCTGAGTCTGTTTCATAGCCACGCTTTTTCAGGATGACTTTTAAAAGAGGCCCTTCCTGACATCATGCAACACGATGTCAAAACACAACACTATTACAAAACAAACTAATCAAAACTAATTTCTTAATAGTTGCAGGCTCCAAGTAAAGTGGCAGTGGTTCTGCTCTAAGCTTTGACTTTGATTATAAACAGATCTGAGTTAATAACATGCCTGATTGTGACGGCAACTTACAACTCAGGACTGAGCAGAAAATTAAGGTTCCTTCTCAAACAAAAAAAGCACACACACATTCATCATCTTTTCTAGCCCTTTTTTGGAATGTAAACAGAACAGTATTTTACAATTCAGTAACTACAGGGGATTTTTGTTTTAAAAAATGCATATGCATACATAAGCTTTTCCCATGCAAGACATGTCTCCTGTACCTGAACAGTTTTATTACAAAACAACCACATCTCACAGGTCTGTCAGAGGAAATGAGCATTTGGATTTTACCACTTGCATTACTGCTTTTGCAGAACCTCCCCCACAAAGCCACACCCTAATTTAAACTGCAAAACCCCAATATCCCTTGCATAAGCCCACCAGAACTCATACTTTTCTTTTTGAAAAGGTAAAAAACATTATTCAGGTAATTATTTAAAACACTGCTAATGAGAATGTATGTTTTTAAACTATGCATTTATTGGAAAAAGTAAGATAAATACAGTTTCAGAATTAGTATCTCAAAGACTAAATATATGACTTAAGACTTGGTTTTGGCATGTTCCAACTACAGAACTTTTTGCTTAGCACTGATAAGATTAGCAAACATAAATGAGATATATGTTACAGCTGTGCTGTAGGAACATAGGAGACAAAATTATCTCTGAATCATAGCTGGAATTTTAGAATAATATTTGGAAAGTGGTGGTGAGAGATGTGTTATTTAAGGGATAAGGGAATAAGGAAAGTGTAGGTAATCGATATAGAAGACTGTACACAAAATTCTTCTCCCTAGAATACTTGAAAATCAGTATAATTGTGGTAGAACACTCAATAGCTATTTTTAAAACAGTAATAGAAAGCAGGCTTTCTTTCATTGCTATGGAGTCATAGCCACAACCATCACAGCTTGTGTAAGGAGCCTATCAAGATCTGTAAGCTGCTGTGCTGTTTACTCGCTTGCAATTAAAATGCTGATAAGAAAAAAAAATACATTATTCACATGAACACTCCATTTAACATTTATCACTTTCAGACTCCAGCACTAAGGACATACAATTATTTTTTATGTATTCTTAATTTTCAGGAGTATAACAACTCATAACCTTTACATAACAGTGCCATGTAATTAATAGAGCTAAATGAAGCACTGTCAGTAAATAATCAGTAGCCAGTCTTTGATGGATGAGCTGATTCTAATTCAATCCATTCACTTTCAACTTTAATTAGTGGCATTGTATTCTACAAAGCAAATGGTTCCATCATCCATGTGATGATCTAACGTTGTGTAAGTGGGCTGAGAACAACTTGTTGAAATGAAAGCCAAAGTGATTACACATTCTTATATAATGTAATTCTTTAAAACAAAATAATATCAAGTTCCCACTGCAAAAGCCACTGATTTTAACAAGTACCATACACATCAATAAATCTTGCTAAGACAATTATGACTTTCAGTGCAGTAGTTCTCTCTCCTTTGTATTTAATTAAAACAATTTATCTGAATTACTAAATGTATGTTGGTACATGTGTGACTTACTGAATGCAGTTACTTTTGAGCAGTATAGCAAAAAGCAACTTCAGAACCTCAGTTTTCATAGCTGTTCTGGTATCTTATAATGAAATAGTATGAGGTAATTTATATATTTTTTTTATCTTACTTTCATATTACTTACTAAAAAAGGGTGACATTTGAAATGAAGTGCCTCTAAAATTTTCCTTATGGAAAGTGCTATAAATCTCATGTATAATAATTTATGTCAAAAAGATTCACTATATACTCTCAGCTTCTCTACAGGTCAATTTTTTAAACCCATTTCCCCAACATGTAAGAGACTATACTTAAACAGCAAAGCAGAAACTGTACACTCGATCAACACTTGATGAAAAAAACCCACCCTTACACCAAAAGCTTCCAGTATAGACCAGATTGTCTGTCTTAGTCAGATGTTGTCCAAGAGATGAAACTTCTGTGTAAGGCATGGCTCACATTAATTTTATCTTTTTGCTGACATATATGCACACAGATATACAATGGCATAGAAACATCATTAAGTTTGAAAACACACTGTAATGTTACAAACTACCAAGACCACAAAACATCCACATTGCATGTGCATTAGTAACAAATGACCCACAAGACTCTCCTTCCTTTTTTTCTTTCTGTGTCAAGATCCAAATGCCTACCAATGCCCCTTGCAAGATGCTTCCAATGCAGTGTGGTATGATTTGTTGTTACACAGTTTTCTGACATTCCAATGAAAAATGTCAGCCTGACTCTCAAGCTATGGTCTATAGACAGGCAGGTGCTGCCAGGGACCTACTATTCAACAATTCAGTGCTTACAGATCACTTAGAGGAAGTTCTCCTGCAGGTGTCTAACAGATAAATGAAGTGCAGCTGCAAGTCTCAATCAGAAAATACCTATCTTAGAAAAATTTTTCAAGGGCATTTACAGTCTATGAGATAACCATTTGCTCTTCACAATGGGAAGACAATGAACCAACGATTTCACTTGAAAATGAGTTGGTTTCTGGACTTTCTTTCTAAAATACTCTGAAATGAGATGAAGCATACATATTCCTCACTCTACTACCAAAAGTTCTGATCAACATAAAGGCTTGGTGATCCTAATCACCCTAGTGTGGCTGAGGCATTTCTAGTATCAGGACACAACATTTGTTCCCAAGATGACATTCACATTTCACACTAAAGCAAGAAACTCACCTCCTTTTTCTTTCATACATCTCTAGCCTTATAGGTGACTTCTGGATTTTGCACCTTTAGTGAGCATGGGCAGGTCTGCAGCTCTTTGGAAATCCTCTGGCTTACTTATCTCTTATTAAAATACCCGAAACTGGGGCATTTCAATACAACTGTTGTCTAAATGTGTAACAACTGGGTCAAGACTTGCTAGGAAACTTCTAGCTGTTACCAGGGCATCCTCGATCAGGGTCCAAGCAACTTGGATGGTATGCCCCTATCCCAGACATCTGTGGAATGGCTATCTGCAACTTCATCTGCATCTTCATCAGACACAACATCATTTTGTAGACTTTCACATGCCCAGGTGGATCAGTAAATCATAACACGGTTTGCATTAATTACTTTGAGGCCTTCTTCCAAGTAATTTTACAGGAGGAGTAGGAGCTTCTTAGTCTTGCATATAATGTGAATATATAACACTCTTTGACTGATAAATATTAATCAATCAGTAATATAAGTTCATTGACAGAAAGTCTAACATAGACACCAATATACTTGTATAACACAGATTTTAGATTGGTGCTTCCCATTTCCTTCAAAGTCCCTTCAGGAATTGGTTTGTGTCTCTTCAACTGAAAGGGAACTAAACTAGTGCTGTGAGTGGTCTTCCCAGTATACTGATGTGCTGACTGTTAGTGCTTCTTGCACAAGATACCACAAAAATGAAAACATTTCTGTCTCAAAAAGTAATGCAGAGATGAACTGTGCAACACCAGGGACCTCCAGTCACTGGGAAGAAACCTCTTTCTATCATCTCTGCATTTAATACACAGCTTTGAACCTTCTTTATTCCAAATATTCCAAAATATTCTAAAAAGGCAAGGAAGACAGAATGACTAAGTAACCTGTGACTCCCAGTCAGTCATCACGTTATCACTTGTATGCACAACAATGCCCACAGACAGAAGAACTGGCATTATCTACTCTGCAGGCAGAGTAGACAGCTATGAAGACTAAAAAATCTTGAGTGAGTTTAGACATCTGATCTGAGACTTTATGACCTGTTTCACTGAGGAGTCAGCACTCCATAATGCATTAATACTGAAAATGCATTTCCCTCTGCTTTCAGCTGTATGTGCTCTGAACTCCCACAAACCATGCCTCCAAGGTATCTAGCTAAACACTCAGCAAAACAGTGACCTCCTTTCCAAACTATGGTTGGAGTGACTTGCTTACCTGCATAAAACAGCTTTGTGGGAGAGGCAGGGATAGAATGCAAATCACAAGAGCAACATTAAATGGCTTTGGCATGTCCCTTCTTGTGATCCTGGTGCTACTCTTTCTATCACTTGCAATTTTGCAACTGAAGTAGTAGTACTGTTGGAGATGACAGTTTCCTATACTGTATGTTCCTGATTCATCATCAGAGCAAATCTGCCCTGCCCATTGAATTATAAAATAATTTCTGTTAAAAAAACAAACCAGAAACAAAGAAAAAAACCCACACAAAACCAACAAAACCAAAAAACCCAAACTCAACCCCCCCAAAAATCAAACAGTGGTAGTGTAGCTTATCCTTGATTCTTAATACACGCAGCACAACAAGGCTGAATAAGAAGTTGCATTTCCTACCTTTTGGATACTTGGTCTTGCAATGTGATGAATATCCTTAGTGTGGGGGAAGTGTGGAGGGGGAAGATGGCAATGTATAATTTCCAAGTTCAAAAAAAGAAAAAGAAATCTATGCCTTATCCAAATAAAATGACATTATAATGAAGCTCATGAGTCAGAGAAACAGTGAAGCCCCAAGGCTGACCACTCAGGAGTCTGCCACTTGAAACTAACAGAATTATAGGAAATGGTAGCATCACTGGAGATGGGAGGTATACCCACTCCACTGCTCCAGTGCCTTCTACCTAGTCCCAGTCACCAGACTCCACAGAATCTCCACACAGGTATAATTTTCATGACAAGTTAAGCCCTGGGTTTGATGCTTATTCTCACAACTACCTCCAGTCAAATTGTGTCCCAAAATGCAGGAAAGTGTTCCCCTTTTATCTCTGTCATCCATTCTGCTTCTTCCCTACATTCTTCCTCTTTTGGACCCAGTTCAGTCTCCCTCCTTCCATGATTTTCACCAAAGATCTTTCTCCTCCTTTATGCCCTACTCTCACATTGTGAGAGCAGTGATGGCTCATTTCTCCCCATTTTGCTGACCACCTGCAGGTACCACTGAAAGCACAGGAGTTGTCATTTCAAGTGCCTGAACACAGCCTGGCCCAGAGTTACCCACAGCCACAGCTGTAGAGTCCTTCTGAGGTATGGTGATCCTGGCACAGAGCATCCTCAATAGCCCTGCTGGGAACACAGGGAAGCATTTCAGGGGCAGAGAAATTTAAGCTGCTTTTTTTCTACTGAAAAATATATGAAGTATAGCATGTTATAGTCTAATTTATCAGCTAAATTTGTACACATTTTACCAAAAACCTCTTGCTCCAAAGCACACAGGTATAAGAGCATTCAAAGAAAAGATCTTCAATTCTTTTGTCACCTGCATAAAGATACCATTTCCCCCTAATTTCCTATGTAGAATCATGTCTACTGTAATAAAAACCAAATAATTGAAGTAAAAATAATACTCACAGCACGGAAGCATATCAGTCCCAACTAGTAAGGATTAACACCAGTAGCTGAAAACCAGGATTTTACAATGAGAAGTGTTAGGCAACCCTAATAACGGACCGTCACCTCTCCTTATAAAAATATACAGTTTACATAAGTAATGTAATTTACAAAACGAATCATAAAGAAAAAATAGAGACAGAAAAGCAGAAGACAGTAAGTTTGCAGAAGTCAATTCAAGGTCTGTTGATAAAGTGCACAGAACATGGAGGATGAAGTAGGAGGTCAGGTAGAGATGAAGAGAGCACTCAGTACACAGGAAAGAATAACAGCTCTGGTATATTTGATATGATCAGACTGGCAACCTACAAGAATAAAGAACATCAAAGAGATTTTCATCCCATTTTTGAAAAAAATAAGGAAAACTGTGTTCCTGTTTCCCAACACAACTTCTAAATCAGCTGTACAATTTCAATACAGTCTGACAAAAAGGATAAGGGTATCCAAAATATTAAGTCTTGTTTCTATGAAATTAGCCAGCTGGGTAAAGAAAAAAGACCCTACTAACAGTCCTGCCTACTGAAAGGCTGAAACTTCAATTATCAAACATGAGAAAAACCACTTATCTGCAAAACAAACCCATGAAAAAGAATAAAACAAAGCTCCCTTCATTTCACTGCTCAAGAAAACTTTTTTCCTTTTTCTTTTATATAAATAATGTCATTTATATTTACACTCCACACTAGCATATGTCTTTAGTGTAGACATACATGTTTTTAACACAGAGACACTTTCTGTCTTTAACATCTAATTCTTCCACCTGCATGTTTCTAATGAGTTTGCTTAAGGAAAGGCCATATTCTAGTTTACCTTTTCATGGACAGCACTCATTGAGCCCTCACCACTAACTGTGAGATTCAGGTAAAAATCTAATTTGGAGAATTTACTTTCACTCTGTGACACCAGAGATGATGCAAAAAACAAAGTGCAAAAGAAGGCAGCTAATAAACAATGGCTGCCTGTATTGCCTCTACTGCGTCTATGAATTCGAAATAAAACCACAGATATGCTCTACAGAGCAGCACAGAAAAGAATTCAGTTTATATATATATTTAAAAGTACTATTTCACCCCAAGATCTCATTATATTCCAAGGCTCTCCTTACACCCCACCGTATTTGTGCTCCATGGTCTGTTTTGATCTTGCATTAGGTGAGTGTGAAGTCATTGGCTCCAAAGAATCAAGTACTCTGTACTTTGGTATAAAACCTGAGAAGCTACTTCCCATCTCAGTATCATCTTGCCTAAATAACTAATAAACTAATCTATGCATCACATGTTGCTTTAGCAGAAGGGAATCAATATTGGGTCTTTCAGAAAAGATGTCCCCTTGGCTTGTTCCTCAACACATTTCTTTGATCCAAATGCTACTAGGCTTCAGAGAACATGGCACATACCTATTTTGCTGATGTTTCTGAGAGGCAGAGGTGATGGAATATAGGATAGTAGTATACTATATTGCAATACAGTTATTTACTTGAATAATTTACATTCGGAGAATTTGAATTAAAGAGGAAAGATATGCTGGGAATTTAATTCTTAGTTGTGCTTCTTAATGCCTGTCATTAGACAGAGAACTTCAGCAAGTCTGAAGAATTTTTTTTTTTATTACTAAAATCTATCTTATGTTGTTTATAGCTAAAGTAGGTTGAGTTGAGCTTCTAAGTTTACCTACAGTCTTCAAGTTCTAGTATTACCACATAGAATATACAGATTCTGGAATTACAGAAGTTTGGTTTTCTTTGGGTATGAACTCGTAAGCACAGCAAGATGTCTACAAATGAAACTGCAGTCTTCAACAAAAACATGAAATCAGCTTGTGTGCAACTGCACATGAGGGAAAGGAAAACACAGCAATTAACTAAACTAAAACACTGGGTAATTAACATAGTACATGAAAAAAATTAATGGGTTTTATTAGTCCTGGTAACAAGATATTGTAAGTCTAACCTCCACTGCAATCAAGCCAAGTATGTAAGTTCATCACAACTCTCACCAAAGTATTTCTGTTAACGCTGGTATCTTGCCAATGGGAATTATTTATAAAATCATTTTCCTGCTAGCATGATGAGGTGATCATTAACACAGCACAGACCATGCAAAGAAACAAAATTTAAAACACGCAAAAGTGGCACTACACTGGTACTATAAACAATTGCCAGAAATAATTCTGCTCCTCAAGATGATTTCAACAGTCACGCTCTAAATCTTACAAACCAAAAGCCCTTTATAAAATGTCTAATTCTCAAAATTTAGATTTCTAGGCTTCCTAAGGATGTTAAACTTGACTTTCTCATGCATAAGAAATCAATTTGTTCAACCAAGCCAGTTCTGAGTTACCTTGTAAGGGCTCATTTGGGACTGGGGGGGGGGGAAGAAAAAAAGATGTTGAGTTTCACAAATCTTAGATTTTGAAGTAAGAGCCTATTGTGTCCCATAACTGCTTCCCACACCCCCATCAACACACTAGGAATTAAAGCAAATAAATTAGTGGGAAGGCTATGGCTCAGGGAATCAGTAACACAATAAAAACACCTTTCATTCTAGAATGCCACTTTCACTCTGGCACAGGTAGATACTATTTTAGTCATTAAAAATGCCAAGTGCTGACTTATGTGAAAACAAGCTGGTGGTTTAGGTTAGTTTGCAAAGGCATTTATATTCCCTACCTCACTCCCACCCACATATACACAAATGAAATGTATTGTCTCCTCATTCTCCGTGAAATACCTCTCAGTGCAAAATGACATTGCAAACAAATATCAATATTCCTTGTGCATGCCTTGAAATGGAACATTGGCTTTGCATGTGACAAATACTTTTGCACAAACCTCTGCAAGGGTTTTCAGCATAATTTTTGTGAGGGAATATGATGCAAAGGGCAGAACGAGAGGAAATCTGCACCTTTTGTACCTGTTCAATCTCTGGTACTGGAAGACAGAGACCTTCACTCTCCACAGCTGTTGATCAGTGTTTTCCATAAGCAAAGCATTTACAGAAAGTAAATTTATTATTTCCCATAGCTTTATACATGCACTTCTTAGTATACACTTTTGTCTTCTCTCTATGTGTAACATGGATATTAAATTAACATTTCATATATTTAGCTTCAATATGAACAATTTACAAACTAGATGCCTACAGTACTGAGACAGACTTTCAAAGTTTTGCATATTTAGGGCTATGAGGTAAAAAGGGTATAATTAATAATTATTGACATAATTAATTCAAAACTTGTGAAATTCAGCAAGCTCTCCAGCCCATCACATGATTTCAGCAGATATCCCATTTCAGACTTTATAAAGAACACTATGTGAGTATAGTGTGCCTACCCAGGGCTCTCCTAGATGTTTCAGATCAGAACTAGAATGCAATTGTCAACTCCACTATACTTGAGGTTGATATTTAGGATACCAAAAACATCAGAGATGCTGGGCCATATTCATTTGGACTTTTGTACCTTAAGCAATCCAAGAAGGAGCAGAGGAAGGCTGTTTGCTATCCATAGCTTACTACTAAACTTGGAGCCTTTATGTCTGAGTCAAGTATTAATGAAGAATACTAGAAGTCAAAGTGAATTCACATCCTCTTAAAACTGTAATTTCCTAAGCTTATGAAATCACATTTTCTGATAAATGCTGTAACATATTGTCCCTGTTAGCTTAACAAGTGTGTCCCCTTTTGACACAAGCAAAATAGCACCACTATTGATCATCATCTGCTTTTAAAATACTGTACTTTATTTCTGAGAGATAGCTATGATATTTTAGTGTTAAAAAAATAGTGTTTCTTTTATTGGTTTGCTTTTTACTCCTGAAAAAGTAAGTAGCAGTGTTAAATTATTTCAACTGAAGAAATAGTTTTGCAAGCCAGATCAGTAAACTGTGCAAAATCAGCTTCTCCAGGAGTAAAGAAAAACCTGAAGGACTGATCATAGTCTTCTGAACATGCTTTCCCAGAATGATCTTGAAGTGCAGAAGGGTGAGTGCTTTGGAACAGAAGCACTCTGTTCACAAGACTGTGAAAGAATGTCAAGAAATGCCACGTGAAAATGAAGTGTATTATCATGCTACATTGCCTTATTTTTACAGCTAGGTAATGAAGGTCATGAAGAGTTGTGGATTTTTGTTGTTGTTTTGGTTTCCTGTTTGCTTTTTGTATCTAGCATTCTGCATTGCTAATTGTGGGCATGATAAGAATCAACTTTTTTTTCAGCTTTTTAATCATATCTAGACTTCTGAAATATGCTTTTGACAGATTTTTTTTTTTAGAGACATAATAGATGTTCCATGATATATGAAGATTGCAGGACATGGCCCACAACCTGTATGACATTTTACTGCTGTATTCAGCTCTTATTATACTATTGTGACTAAAGAGAAAAGAGCTGACATCAGAAAGAAAAAAGAAGGCCATCAATATATTCAGTGATGGTCCCTGAGACCAAAACAATTTTTTAAAAAAAAATATTTAAGCCCATTTTCTATCTTTTTCAGCCAACTTTTCCTCTGTATCTGAGGACAGGAGCTAAATATTATCCAAGCCTCACTACCAAACCAGAAAACAATCACACTACAAACGTAGCCTAAAAGAACTCAAGTATTTCCCAACTAGATTTTCCAAAAATTTTCATAACAATAGGAGATATTTTTAGGGTATAAAACTACAATGCCAGATAGAAAAGAAATGTTATTACAAAGACTCAGAATGCATCTATTAGCATAAAAATATGATACACCTAGTCTACAGGTCAAATCTGCTCCTGAAACAGCCCCATAATTTATTATAGCAGAGGGACCAAATGATTTCATTTACACTTCTAGACCACAATTCTTTCATCCTTGCAACTGAACTGTAGTTGTTACCTTTTCAGAACTATTACAGCAGATGTAAGAAACCCCAAATTACAGCTTCTAGCCACAGTAAGTATTTCATAAACACTACCACGTGTCATTTTGCTCTCTGGAACAAACTTCTTAAATGTAAAGTCACCATAAGCATCAGGTAGTCACTAACTAGCAAAAGTATTTCTCATCTGTTTAGTCTTCAAGGATTTAAATGGTCATCATTACACATTTGTCTCCCTGCATAAATCCTTCTCTGTGTGTGTGCATAAGGAAGTATTCACCATTAAAAGTAGGGAAGGGAAAAATAGATGCAACCAGAGGTGTGGTCCCTTAAGCAGAAGGCTGAACATTCAACATTTTAAGGAGAATGTTGTAATTTTTCTCTGTAAGCCCTATTCTACTTAGCCCACAACTACAGATAGCATAAGTACATTATCAGTGATGTTACCTTCCTTGGTTTACAGTACTTTTCAGTGCACTTCACTATGCAGTTGTCTAGCAATTCTCAGCAGCACACTTGCTGCCTCCCTCACTAGGACCCACTTCAGAGGATTCCCAGAATGCACATGCAGCTGTTTAACCTTTCCTCCTGTCCTCAACATGCCTTATCTAATATAACCAAAGAGATGTCATCACCTTACAGTGTCTCTGAATACAAAGTCTGAATATAATACCACAGACTACTGCCACTAGTTTACACCTCTCCACTGAGGCTGCCAGAAGTACTGCTTTTAACATAGGCTACTCCATAGACTCCAAGCATAATCTTTTGAAAATAAATTTCATTTGTAGAAAATCATCTCATTCTACAACAGAAGCAGCTTTGCTTTGCTGTGATTTTTTTCCTGCTTCTGACTGTACCACATCTTTATCATACTCTCTTCTGCTTCTGCCTGAATGGGTCTTGTCTATGCGCCTTTCCTGCTTTCCACTGCTTAAAGGCCATTTCGATAGATGCCACCTCCCATTTAAATCCTAACACTCAGCTCAAAAGACTCCTCTTTCATAGCAGGCTTAGAAATCCAGTTCTGTTTAGTGAGTTGCACATCTACTTACCAGAATGCAGTTATCAAGAAGATTGTCATGGCAGAAGCAATCTTGGAGCTGATCCCAGAAACAAAATTCATTAACCTTTCTTCTAGTTGTCCCCAATAAAAGGAACATAAACATATTTTGGCTAACGTGATTAGCAGTTTTCCATTAGTAACCCAGATAATGCTGTGAGAACATCTGGACTGTTCCCAAGCACCTGTGGCATATCACAAGATCGGACTGAGAGATTTTTCTGACCAACAGATTCCAAAATTGTAAGAGACTCTCAAGGTAGAATGAAAATCATGAATAGCAGTAAGTACTTTTTAAAAGCTATTTCCAATTTGCCATTTTTTCCTACCCTGGGCAGTAGGAAGGACCTGAAATTGATCCAGCTGTGGGAAGCTCTTAGTTTTTTGTACCACAGCAGTTGATGTCACCTATGTAGAATGAAGATGGTCAATCTTCTGTATGCAGCTTTAACCTTCCACAGTTCTACCAACCAGCTCCCATTTTCTTGCTGACTAGTGGATGATCTCCAGACAGCAGTTTCAGCACAGTTCTTTATAAAGACAAGTTCTGACTTTGTGCTTTTTGCAATCCCTCCATCAAATCTTTAAATAAAGAAATTCAAATCTCGGCACAGAGAAGAAAATGTGTTAAGTCTAACATAAATCAAGAAAAGGAAATCTATCATCTATGATCCTGCCACAGACTCCAGTTAATGCATCTTCAAACCAGTTTGCATGCTGATAATTACCACTTATACCTCAAAACCAGGCAGCTGCCAGAACTGGTTTTAAAAGCCACAACTAAAGGAGCTCTCTGGGACCTCAGAGGTCTATTAGCCTAACCTGAACATCAGAGCAAGTCATCCAGTGCATGAGAAAAGCTGAACCCTACACATTAATCTTTGTTCAGGATCAGAGCAACTTGACACTTGTTTTCTTCACCATAGTCCTCCCATTTGCATTACTGAAGGCTACACCAGCACAGAAGTAGAGCAAAAAGTGGTGAATATGCCCCCAATTTGGCAAGAGGATGAACACGTTAGTCATATGAAAAGGAGAGTTCTGAACAGCTTGTTAGCATCTTCTCCTTTATCTGCTTCAACAAGAGAGAGAATAACAACTTAAAACTTGCACACTGCAGGCAACAATGGCACACAGGTTTTAGCCTCCAGTTATTTTCCATCTCCAATCCCACAGCATGGACCTAGCACTTTTTAGGTAAATGAGTCTGGGGAGAGGAGGGGTCATTTGACATGCTGATGAACAAAAGCTTTAAGAAAAGCTCCTTTTGCCATAGCCAAAGTTTGCAGGTACCTTAAGGAATAGTTTGAAAACAGTTTCAAATACTGTAAGCAGTTGAGGCAACAATTAAAATAAATATCTTTCTTTACTGTTTCGTGTGCAATATGTGGGATGCTTTTATGCAGCTGAACACTACTAATGCCAATGATATTCTTAGCATTTTAGGTTTGTCAAGCATTTACTCTAAGCTGTTTGACTAGCAACTGGAACAGACTAAACCTAAGTCAGTTACCCCGAAGTACTTCATAGATTGGTTCTGAAGGACATTTGGGGTACAAGTTTCGGGATCATGCCAGTCACACATGATTTGCTGATACCACCTATGGTGTTAATGATGAATGCCAGACCATTATGCTGCATTAACATCACACAGGCTACCTCATCTCTTATCTCTCACTCAAGGGATTTCGTATATCTTCTTAGGGCACATATGTATAAAAACTCTGGCACAGCTTTATGTTCACTAAGGTAGATTTTGAGAGGATAGGAACAAGAAACAAATCTGAGTAGTATTTCTCTCCTCAGTCTCTGTCAATTGTTAATATAGTTAGTTAGTCTGATCTCTTAACTTCTCCTTTCCTACCTCTGCCTAACGCTTATTTGCACCACCATTCCCCCCCTAAAAATACATGCAGATAAGACTTTTTGCTCACACTTTCATGATAGAGACACCTACTCTAGATTCAAGAAGTTTATTTTGAATTTACCTTCCATAGAGGCACAAGAACACAGGCAGCTTTGCTTTTTTTCATGCCAAGGAGATAGCTCAGTTCACAAAGAGAAAGGTTCTACTCTATCACATGCTAAAGTCTAGAAAAGATTTCAAAGTCATCTCGAAACTGGTGGTTTTTTTAATCTAATTAAATGATATTTTTTTCTCTTCTTCCTTCAAGCAGCACATTTTAACTTCTCCCTTTACTCACATTTATGCTTTCTAGTCAATAAGCAAAACAGAGGTTGCTGAAAGGCTCCTGCATGCAGTGAGTGTGACACAGTAAGATAAGGCTGTTACTCAGGTCAACACCCAACAATCTAAACCCAATTTACTCTGTAGAACAGTTCTACCTCCTTCCCAAGAGGATGCCCTTCAGAAAGGGGAGTCAGCTTCTTTAAACCTGACACCTAATGATGTTTTTTTGCTGGTGAATCAAAACCCAGGACATTTGTCAATTTCACTGATTGTTTATGCTGAACACAAAAAGTAGAAACTATCAGGAAGGCAACAACAATCAACAGAAGAAAAGACAGCTTTGCATTGCATTTTGTTCAGAAACTCCTGGTACAGGAGTATTATCTCTTGCTTGTTTCTTTAGCGTATGAAATGGAAACAGAAGGAACAGGATTAACATACCTGAAGTTCTGGCCAGTGGATCAAATCCAGCAATATGTTCAAAACTGACTACATCATTTATAGCCCAAATTCGATTCTCAGAATTACTCAAGAATCAAAGGAAATAATAAACAATGCACCCAGTGATGGTGCTGCTCAGAGTAGGCCACTTACCCAGCCTGTGCTGAACAACACTCTGCTGCTGCCACACAGCATTCAGGCTGTGAGCTAACTTGCTCATCTCTATACAATACTGCTATTTCACAACAAATGTAGCAGAACGTTCTTGGAGGCATAAATTATATTTGAGAAGAATATTTAGGCTGCTAAATCATTCAGGCACTTTTATAAGATTTACTCTAGTTCACAAACATAATTGCTGGTTTAAGCTTGATTCAGCTCAATTTTAAAAATCAGCTAAAATGGTGCTAATGCCAACAACACTAAAAATGCTCTTAAACCCATTTAAGGTTAATTCAGTAATTAACCAAGATAAAGGTTAAGCTGACTAGAAGTATTTTTTTATACAGAATTTTATAGAATTACACTGGCTTAGGTAAAATAGTAAAAAAATAGTTTATTCAAACTTCTCTAATAGTGACAAGCTCATAACTTACAGTAACACTTCTCTACATAAAAAAGCCAAAGAGGAAAATGGCATCAATAAATACACTTTTTGCTCTAGCACTGAGCTTACTGAATTATCCCGAAAAATTCAAGTAACTGATCATCAGTAGAGAAAGAAAAGTATTTTCCTGACTTAAATTTTTTTTCTTGTAAGAAGTAACTCTTGGATAAGAAATGCTGCTGTGAATAGGTCTAGACTTTACACAGCCATGGGTCACTAATTTAATTAGATTTCAAAGCAGCGATCCTACATTTACACTGAATACAATACTTCCTGTACCCTCCCTCATACTAAAAGGAATAAAACAATCCCCTAGAAGTTTACACTTCAATGCATGAGGAAACAACAACAAAGTGTACATACAATACCTTGAATTACAGATGGGGTTTATATTGTTCAAGTTATTAGGAAAACCTTAACTACCTGTTAAGTTGGTATTTTTAGCAAGGGAAACAAAAGCTTTTCTCCTTTAAAGTGAGATAAAATTCTGTTTGACCTGCTCTGCTCAGAAAATGACTTCTGTCAGTCAACCTCTCTAACTTCCCCTCCTAATTGCGAGCTTTTACACATAATATAAAATTAAAGCAAGCTTCTCTGTATGAATAAATTTCTAAAATGAACTGTATTGGTAACAGTGGCAGTCCTTGCCTTCTATAAAAACGTAGATTTTGTAGGGATTTTCTTGGAGAGTGAAGCATAGGGTGGAGCGAAGATATGAGCCCTGCTATGTATCAGTGTTCGGTCTTCTGAGCTTTTCTCATTTCAAACAAAAACTAGGGCTGCAGTTTTCACAAGGTTCTCATAATACATTTGTTACCCTGCGTTTCAGACTCTGCAAGGTTACTGCTTTCATAATTTGAGTGATCCAAAGCTGCATGCATTGGTTATTTGAGGAAACTGGGGGTTCTGCTCTTACTAAAAGCCATGAGGGAATATCAAGAAACCAAGTTCATATTCTTTCCCAGAAGCTCACATAACATTTCAAGGAATTACACAGGATAGGAGCTGTTACTAGACATGAAACCACACTAAAGGACAGGATCATTCATCTCCAGTTTCATCATCTATAAATAACCTGAAAATACCTATTATTTAGCACTATCATACAGTTACATATTGGTACTGTTATTCAGCAACATGTATATAAATAAAAAATGTCCTATAGCAACTATAAGAACAGTCTATGCANAGGGAATATCAAGAAACCAAGTTCATATTCTTCCCAGAAGCTCACATAATATTTCAAGGAATTACACAGGATGGGAGCTGTTAATAATTTTATTATTATTTTTAACAACAGCCCACACTAATGCCATGGCTAGCCCATGCTAGTCCAGTGCTTGGATTTTGTGAGCAGCATTCCTACTGCCTGCACAGTGAACTGACAGCAGTAAAAGGTGAAACACACCATAACCTAACTACAGTACAGTATTTCTGGAAAGATAATGGCTATTAGGACATAATAACTTTTGCTGCACAAATGAAGCTGAAATTATAATAGCCTTTTCAATCTCTCATGTTAGCTAGTAATAATGGCAATGAAATAAAACTGAAACAATTACAGAATATATGAAAATGAGTTTCTAAACATTCACTCCTCTTTCTGACCTCTTGAGTAATCTTTCTAATCTCATGATAAAACAATTGGGCCACAATACTTACCTGTCATTGCATAATGAAAATGAAAAGTCAGTGTAAGATATCCAGCAATTTATTATCAAATAAAAGAGAGCTGGTTTACCGTTTCTAACGAATTTCTGTGTACCAGCTTAGATACTTTAAAATCAGTGCCATGATGAAAGAGCAGATTTTTATGGTATGAAAGTTGAGAAAAAGTAAGTAGACATTTGAATGGAATTTAAAAATTGGCAGGACAGATAGCATTGGTGATGCTATCTAAACCCAGACCTAAACATATTGAATACTCTCACATGCACACAAAAAGGGGATAAACAAAAGTAACCATTAAAAGTTAAGCTTATTTTAATATGGTTGTAAAAAAAAGCCACAAGGGCAAGACTCCTTGCCCTGTTTCCCCACATGCTAGAAAGCAAAGCACAGAAAGTGAAAGGAATCTAATGGGGAAAAATGAGATCAAAAAAAGGAACAATAATGTAAAATGGAGGCAGAAGGAACTGAATTTTGTCTTCTCAAAAGCACTGTTCTTTGGTAGTGCCAGATGAAAGACACTGATTTCATTAAAAACAGTTTAAGTGAATGAACAGGAAGGTACAACTAAGTATAACTACTAGGTTAATGTAAGTCTTGGGAGAGAGTCTCTATCCTATTTAGGAACATAGCAAATAAAAAACAATTATGATGTTATTTTCTCAATTATGGCCACTTCTGGTTTACAAAGTGATAAGTTATAACAGCAAGTGCTGATGTCACTTTATATTAATTAGCAGGACACAGCCCTCATCCAGTTACAGGTCAATATCCCCTCGTACAGTGATATAACAAGGAAGAAAGGAGAAGATAATAAAAGGAGCCAGAGAGAAAATCCAGTATTGTATTATTTCCAAAGAAAGTACCATCTTGAGACACTTGAGGACGTCCCCCAAAAGCCAGTGTCAAGAACTAGTGACTTTCCAGTACTTAAAGGGAACTTACAAGAAGGCTGGAGAGGGCCTGTTTACAAAGGCCTGGAGTGAAAGGACAAGGGGCAATGGTTTTAAATTGGAAAGGAGTAGATTTAAACTGGATATTAGAAAAAAGTTCCTCCCCACAAGGGTGGTGGAACACTGGCCCAGGTTGCCCAGGGAGGTGGTTGAGTTCCCATCCCTGGAGGCATTCAAGGTGAGGCTTGACAGGGCTCTGGGCAACCTGATCTAGTTGGGGATGTCCCTGCCCACTGCAGGGGGGTTGGACTAGATGACCTCCAGAGGTCCCTTCCAACCCAAACCATTCTATGATTCTATGATTCTATGACTTGTGGCACACACATGCAGAGCCTCCTGGTATGTAAGAGAATTGTAGCTGGAACTAGATGAATTGCCAGAGCTGTGTTGACTGCTATAATCAGAACTGTGAGATTGAACAGGAAGAGGAAAGTTGTCCGTAACGCACCCCTCCTTTTACCTTCTCCTACCCCATAGCAGTATGTCTGAACAGTGCTGGCTCAAAAACACATCTGCCACATGAGCACATTCTTGGCTCCTTCTATCTACAGCTGTGGTAAAAATACATTCTACTGTTCCCCCCCCAACCCCCAGTACAATGCTGCTTTATCTCCAGTCCAGCATAAGTTCACCTGGAGATGGTCAATTAATTTGAACTGACTGCAGACAAGTCAGTATAGGTATTACTGTGTAGCACAGACTTGTATGGACCATCAGTGAGAGATGAGCTTGCTAGCAAATTCTCATTTATTCGTGACACATGGAAGAATGTGTCAGCAAAGACTCTCAAAGCACAGAATGTTAATTAGTTAAGCCTACTCAAGTTTTGTGGCTGTTTTCAAATTAATGGGGTTGAGTAAACTAGGGCATACAGACTAAAAGGCCCACATTCTCAAAAGCACATTGTGGGTGTGCTGAGAACTGTCTCTGTTGATCTGGATCCAAATGGATTTCAAGGTCTCATAATGAATCAATGAATTGAATATTGTTTCCCAGATTCCTATCTTTCTGTGATCAAGCTATTTTAATGACCTGGGATTCAAAGAGTGTCTTCCACTGCATTATATTAGTCCACAGCTGGAAGGAACTTTTGAAATGTGAAATTATATGATACTTGACTCATAACAACAAAAAACATAAAGCTGAATACTGCTGTCTTTTTTAAAAATATCCATACAACCATATGCAAATTATACCAAGAACAGTAAAAGCAAAATAATCACTGTGGCTATCAAACATCATAACTTGCTGTTATTTTCCATGGTATAGATCACTTTACAGTTAGGAAGAAGTTTGTGATGAGGAGAGAAATACCTTCGTCTCCCAAGTATCCAATATGATTGAAAAGTAAAGTTAACGTACCTGTTCCTTTACTGCCCTTTTTCTCAGACTGTGCCACTTGTATAACCTCAGCAGCAGCATCTCTTACTGCCAAATCATCATTCTGCAGCAGCAGAATCACACATTTCCACATAGCAAGGGTATCAGACAGTCCTGTATTTATTTATGGAGAAAAATTAGAATTCTATTTTTTACATACATTCAAAGAAGTTACAGAACTCTGTTTCCACATCTAAACACAACAAATGCAGTGATACACTCAAACATTAGCAGAAGAAATGCACTGGGAAGACAACTGGCAATAAGACCAAAATATTTTCACACCATGTGTGAACTTCATCTAGGTGGCTGACTCAGCTTGGTTTAAACAGTGGGCAAGAGATCAGAGAATGGACTTCACTTAATTCAGGTTCAACTTTTAAGTTGTGGTTGCTCTGAATCTTCTACAATTTCTAGTACTGCAGCACCTCCAGTGCCACTGGAGATTGACCAACACACTGTGATCATCACGGATTTGCTGTTGCAGTCTGCCTGGAGCAGGGGCTGCAAAAACAAGTTTTGTTCAGATACTGCCAGTAGTGCTGGCAACAAATACCATTCCCTGCAGGAAATGGCAAACAATCCAACCTCCCAGGGATCTACTTCTGCCATCCCCACCTCACCCCACCACTTACCAACATGCCCTGCCACCCTTATACCCACTATTTGTCAGAAGCAAGCCAGGTTTTAATACATGGAGTAATTACCTACAAACAGTTAACATTGATCAGAGATAGGTGCCAAGAGGGAGGTGTTCATCTGGTAAGCCCCAAACAGGCATACCACTCCAGTGGGAATTCACATCCCACAAGGCATGCTCCATTTGCAAACCCTTGTGCCATTTAGTGGTATCACACTACAGATGATTAGCTGAAGTCCCAAGGCTGTACTCATAGGTTTGCTGGCATACTTTTCAGTTCCTGTTGAACACACGCATTAAAGGAATCCACAGGTAGGTCTTGTTTAGAGGCAGCCAACTTTTAGATATTACTTTCTAGTGATCACAGAGAACAATGGAGCTGGTGCTTCACTGCTGTGCTGGTTTTCTTCAAGCATGTTATCAACAGGTCTATCAGAGATTTGTTTTACAAGGCTAGCCAGACAATTGCATTTCACTGCTTGGCAAAAATTAATTGCATGAGACTTTATTACAAAGGCAGAAGAAGCATTCCTGTATTTCATATAACTTCCCTATGTGGGTAATAGAATAGAGTATAATTATTTCAGAAAGAAGGTGCTTTTTACTAGCACGACACAGCTGATAATGTTATAGTAGCACAGCCAGGGCAGAATAATTATTCCCTTCTAGATAAAATGGGTAGCTTTCTCACCTAGACAAGTTTCTACTGTATCGCCAAGAGAGGTGGAAGTCTGCAAATGGATTTTCCAGAAAGACTTTTTCTGAATCCTCAAGCAACATAATGGAGAGATGATGGGGTCACCCAGAACATACTGATTTTCATTCACCCTCTTCCTCTTAAGAACATACTTAACAGAAGCTTATGGCAGTGACTACAAGTCCATTTCACACAACCACAATTTTAACTTCTACTTTCTACTATATGTGGTCAAGCAAGGTGATGCAGAACAAGACATAAAAGTCAAAAATGTTCATGTGTGCATAACCCATTTAATTTTAAGGGAATTATTCTGGATTTATATAGGACTAAATATCAGATCATGCCCTTGATTTCATAAAAATCTCACTGCTGTACTGACAGTTTCACAGTTGTGAAGAATCCCAGAATGACAATTCTAGGTTGTATGGAGGGTTGGTTCTGCATCTTTCGTCCCTGGCCCAATTTTCAGAGCAGAAAGCTGATTTAGATGTCTTTCCCACTGAGGGCTTGGGACTTTCTTTTCTGGGCTCTTTCTTAGGAGATTTGAAGAGGTTGGTTGTTTGGTTTTCTTTGTTTTGTTAAGACTTTTTTGCAGGATACAAACTGCTGCTATTTTTTACTTCAGATATTCATATCTGACCAATTGGAAAGCACGGAAACCAGCAACTGTTCTGACAAGATCAAAGCGGAAACTCTGCTCTCCATCAGAGCACAGCATCTGGGAGTTTTTCACTCCAGTACCACCACTGTCTTCATTTGATATAAAATGGTAATGTCCATCCTACTAAGAGCTTTGATTAGATAGCAGAGGTCAAGATTTCCAGAGTTGATACTATGAACAGTTAATACTAAAATGTTCACCTCATATAACATGTTTAGCTCTGTTAAAAGTTATCAATACCTCTTAAAAGACACATCTCAAAATAAGTAGCTGACTTTTTAAAAAGACNCAGGAGACCCCAAGTGATTTTCAGACTGTGCCTGAGACCACTATCTACAGTTTAAGAAATATACCATTCTTTCCATCCAACAATTTGTATCAAGTCCACATACATGGACTTAAGCTACTCAAACAAAAACAACTAAATAACTACACTGGAGTAAAATATTACAGAAACTAAAAATACACATTTAAAGCCATATTTAATGGATTTCATCTAAAAAGATCCAGAAAATTAAGGTTCAAATTACTCACCAAGAATGAGCCTCTCATTGATCAGAAGGAACAATGTCATACTTTTAAGAACTTCAGCAGCTGCTAACAGAATTTCTGTCTGTTGCTCATCTCCACAAAAATAGAGTATCAGCTGAATCCATTTTTTCAGGACTTCTTCTGAAATCTGAAGGCACAGAACATGTGAGAAGTATGCTGTAAAATCCAGTGTTACTGCTTATCATCACATTAAACTATGGACCACTGAATGGATACTACTCATCTGTAAATGTGGATTTTTTTCCAGAGTGGTGAACCCCACACATCCATTCGCAATTGGCTTACTATGTCACATGTAATTAAGACAGGAGATTTTCTTTTAGCCATAGTAGTATTCATAGGCAATTCTCTTGCTCTGACCCTCCACACTAGACTCACCAATGGCCACACAAATCAAACCATATCTGCGTGTCCTCAGTTCTTCTAAACACAGAAGCCAAAGACAAATGTACTGGACTATAACAAAGAGAAGCAATTATCAGAAGTATCCTACATGTAGACATGTACACATATTTGGAAAAACAACTAAGAGCATATGAGCTGTAGCATCTATCTCAGGCTTGATAATGATACAATGCTTGGTAAAGGGGGGACTGCAGCTCCATCTGTCTCCTCTGCAGGTACTGCTGAGGTATTTTGGGTTCTGATAGCATGCACATTCAAACCTCTGAAGGAATCTCCATGTGTTGGCTGACACACAAAGCTCACTCTCCTAGTACATGAACAACTAGAAAAAAGAACATGAAAGAGAAGTTTCCTGGTTCAAAGAAAATCCATTTGACATCTTTAGGAAAATATTTAGTTCTCAGACATTTGCTACAAAAACTACTCCTCAGTAATAATGGGACAAAGCTTCAACTCTTTCTGATATGTAGTGATGGGTACTAGAGTTTCTGTGTAAAGAAATAATGTGCATTTCACCCATAACTCGAATAGCACTTCTGATTCTTGTAAACTCTGACCTCCATTGGGACAGCTGGGCCATAACTGGGAAGAGGAAGTCCTAACTTCCACAAGAGACCAAGAAAGAGCTGAGATCCCCTGCAAATGCCACACTCAGGAGGGTGGCAGGTCAGTCAAGGTGCAGGAACTTCAAGCCCAGGTTAGATAACAGAATATTCAAACTGCAGTAGGTGGCATCCCAGGCACAGTCTGAAAATCACTTNCGTTCGCGAAGCCTAGCCATGATGACAATGACGAGGTGGCATCCAGGCACAGCCACAGGCATGTGCTACAGCAACTGGAAGGAAGCTCCAGAAGAAGAAACAAACCGAGACAGATTGAGACCTCATGCACAGAAGAAAAGCAGAAGCAGCACCAGCTCAGCTCGGAGACACTTGAGATATGTGCAACACTTCTTTTTCTCCTTCTTCCTTTCTTTACTTATTTTTAAATAAAGGAAATGAAAAACAACATGCAAATAAGGCAAAGAAAAGAACCAATGAAAGCTGAGTTGAGTTAAAGGGCAGAGAACCACAGGAAGACACACTAAGGGATAAATGAAACCTCTTTGTAATCTGCCTTATTCTCCATGGTACATGGTCATGTACCTTGTACACTGAAAAGGAACAGAGCCAGAGCATGTTTTACAGGGTCTGGAACAGGTTAAAAACAAATCTCCCAAGATTTACAATTACTCAAATTTTGAACAGACATGTGACTATCTATAAAGACAGAACTTGACTTTTACTTTATGGAAGTGAAACAATCCCTTTTACAGATGCAAATACTGAATGCAAGCCCAAAGAAACAATTTAGATGGAAAACTGATGTAGCTGAGTATGTTACAAAGCAGAAGGCACTCTCTGTACAGAAGTCTTAGCTCTTATGTGATTTATATGATTATTACAGTTGTTTCAATATTATTAAAGTTGATTGTTACAGCATTTTTCATTAATTTCTTTTTGTAAATTAATATAAAACTTCAGAGCAGTAACACATTCCATGTCTATCACTGAAACCAGGCTTATATGATTATTTTAATTTTTGTAACTTGAGGTCTTTGCTTTTTGCCTTTCTAAAACAAGAAGATTTGACATGATAATTCATGTTCCAAATGCCTGTGTGGAAAACTGTGGCTTCTTTTTTTTTTTTTAAATAATGAGACAAGATTATTAGCATACAATATACATCAATTCTGCTGCACATTCAATAAAAAACAACAGCTACATAAGCAAAAAAAAATCTTCATTTTAAACTAGATCATGATAGTTATCTATTTTAAAATATTAAGTGGTTTTTGTGTCTTTGAAAACATAAAGAAAGCCTAAAAATGTCTAGCACTAAAAGCTGTCTTGGCACTGCTCTATGCATATACATGTGACATCACAGACTGGAAATTTAAAATCAGAAGAAATTTGAGCCAGTAATTTCTGCTAGTATAAATCTAAATTGAAAAGTCTATAAACAGGAACAGAGAACACAGAGCCTTGAATTTTACAAGGGTTATATTTACTCTAGTGTTTTAAAACCAAATCTTAAGAGGAAATTCAATGAGAAACTCCATGCAGACAACAAGGCTAGTGTGCTCAGACAGTGATTTCGGGCTCAGACTTGGCATGGTCACACTGCTCACTGTGAGGAAGACAACTGCACCCAACCAACCACTGCTTCAGTTCCATGTCTTCCCCTTGGATCTGCTCTCCTGCTGGCTCCCCAGCAAACACCAACCACAACTAAGCCGCTCTTTAGTAAATAGACTCAATTCAGTACACGTGCTAATCACCATAGGCATTTTTCTTTCCACATTATAGTAACTATTTTGGATGCCCTCACAAGCTGAAATCAATCCATCAGAAAAGTTTACTTACATATTTAACTTGAAATGACTTTGAGGGGGAAATACTAAGATAATATTCATGGCTATTTCATTTCAGGAGGTGGCAGTGTATTCAAAAGAGGAAGACACAACGCCAGAGAAGTTGCAATGGCAAAAGAAAACACAAACTTGGAGCTTCAAAGCCACATTACCTCAGTCACCAAGAACTCCAGAATTACAAAATTGTTTATCAGGTCTGTTTCCCTTACCTGCTGATCATTCTGCAAAAGATGGATAACCAACTTGGAGGCAAGTTTGAGAGCTATGATTTGAACTTCAGTGCTGAGAAAACAAGGTGGAGAACACATCAAAAAAAGCAGCGATTTCTACAATCATTAAAAAAATACCACCAGAGAAAAAACCCTCAGTCAGTTCTTAATCTCCAATGATTATTTTGCAAGCTGAGCACTCAGAATTGTTACATTACAGATCTTGACATTAGTTAAGATTTTAGTTGATACGTAAATGAAACACACTCTTATTTTTATCTCTCATGTTTATTTTCTACCTACATACTTCCCAGAGAAAAACACATTTGTAAATGGAAGCCAAGTCAAGCAAGCCAGACATTATTTTAAATTATAAACAAAAGCATTTCTTCAAGCTGGTGCTAAGCTCCAGGAGTATCTCTTCTATAGCTGCCAGAAATCTCATTACCCTGCAGGGTGTGAGGACACAGCACTTGGCACTATGGCTCCTGAAGGGCTGGTCTCACTGTGGGTAATAGCAACACCTCAGCAGTAAGGTCTATTTGGCTGTTTCCCTCTAACAGCACCAGTCACTGTTACTTAAGAACAAGTATCTTATTTCATTCCAGAAATAAGCACTCTACATCATCCTTTAAACTTGAAAAATTTACTGCAGATCAGCAGCAAATGTGTGCAGCTATAAAATGCTGAGCTACGCTCTATACCCTAAATATTCTACACTGGTAACACTGGGATCCAACATTTGTATGGTGTTAAAAAAAAGAGACTATTAGAAATTGCCTCCAGAGCAAGGACACTCCATTATGAATGAATGGAAGCAGCTTCTAATTCAGTATGAACTACAAACTAGCTCCAAGTTCTCAGCACTTTCTGCTGATTTCAGTCTGATTAGGGAGCACGAACCCTAAGGATTAGGGTTAACCAGTTCTGCCAATCCAGCAAGTGAGATGCACGTCTGTCATTCTTTCTACAGGCAGATGAAACAGGAAAAGATGGATGGTAGATTCACAGTGAATGAGTGCATGTTTGGCTCCTCAATTCCATGTGTTAAGGTGTTTCCCAAAGTGTTTAAAGAAGAGCTGTGCTCACTGGCGATCATCTGAAAGCCTGAGTAACTTCTTACTTCAGGAACTGTATTACTGGACATTTACAGGGTACTTGCCAGTATGACTTGTGGGCCTCTTTAATAACTCAGATCCATGTCTAGGCTTCTCTGAAAAATTCTTATCAAGAGGTCTCTTATTCAAATAAGCCACACTTGGATTTTTTAATCAATGTATTCCAAAACCAGTATATTAACTCTGCAACACTTAACATTTTAAAAAGATAAGTATTTTAATGAGTATGATAGACCATACCTGTTGGAGATACTGACAATGTTTAAGATCCAGGTTAGGAACTCTTTTGGATTCATTTTTACAGAGCATTCAGTCTTTGAAAGTGTATTTCTGAGATCCATATTATAAAGAATTTCCAGCACCTGTACACACAATTCACAAAGAACTTACATTCTCAATATGAATGTGTACATTTGAGATTCATAAGACACTGACTTGAACACCACTTCAAGAACGCAAACATCTGACTGTGCTAAGCTGTTACAGAATTACAACACAGCTTCTGTTCAATATAAAAAAAAACCAAACTACTAATTTACTATTTAAAAAGCATTATGCACATTTGAAATATGTTTTTAAAAAATAAGAATATAATTTACTGAAAACATATCAAATATCAATAAAATAGCACCCTCCTACCTTGCAAAAACACTGCAGATTCTTCTCCTTCAGTGCCATTGTGAGAAGAGTGCCTTCCAAACCAGTGAGGAAACACAATACGCCTCCTCCTTCTTCTGCAGTCTGCGTGGGATTTATTTGCTTCTGCCAGTGCAGTATTGTTTCCAATGCAAGGAGCCGTACTTCATGAAACTCACAGTGAAGGAGATGAACTACTGACAATGATGGCTTGGCTATTTTCTTCATAACAGGTGAACAGTTGCTCTGGATGTCAGCACCTGCAGTCACTGACAGCACTGATATCACAAGTTTGGTGATGTTCTTAAGATAGTCTACCAGTCCTGGTATTGTAGATGAGCAGGGAATACTAGACATCAGTTCAGAATCTGAAATAATGCTGTTCATCATTTGCCAAAATCCAAACAACTGCATTACTGAAAAGAGAATAAAACTAAGTGACAAATAGATGTTACCATCTGCCCAAGACAAGCGATTCTGAAGTTGGAAAACATCAAGTATGCAAAAGTAAATTCAGACATGAAACAAAAACATAGTTCTCCTTCATTTTAAACAGCTTTCCTAGATATCGCATGTATTGATATTTAAAAAGAAATAAATTAGGGCACAAACTTTTCTGAAAACTATAAATTGTTCAACACACGGGATGAAAGTTTCAAATAAACTTAAAAAATACAATATTTTACAGATTGCCTGTTATCTTTGCCAATTATAGCCTTTTGAGAAGTACTACCTTAAATCAAGCTACTATAATACAATCTTGAAAACTGTATGTCCTTTGCACTACTGTTGTAGTACTGTTGTTGTTGCACAGCCCAGGAACCTTCTTTAATGCTTTGCCACCTCCTGGACTGAACAAAAAGGTCACTGCTGCCTGTGATGCCAGAGGGTTTCAGGCTTTAGCAAAGTTGGCAATGTTGACATAAAATGAAAGAAAAAAAAAATCAATAGTCCTCTCTCACACAGATGTAGACTGAAATCCTCACATGCCTCGAGTTCAATCTTCCTCTCCACCATCAGCAAGATTAATCATTTAATAATATTGAAACCAAGATTTCTGCCCAGATGTCTGTATAGCTTCTGCTGCAAGGAAATTAGTATGCTCTATCCCACAAAAATCCAATGATACATACAAATATAAGTAAAGGAAATTCATGGAGAAGCACAAAAGAGAACAACACTGCCACTGGTGTTAAAGAAGTTCAGTTTTTAAAATGTGAAAATCCATAAAAGATAAATACAAAGAGGAAAGCAAAGTTACTTAGTTTTCTTTGGTATCCACAAGAAGACAACTAATTGTCCTATAACTTTGTTGTTTATAATTAACCACTGAGTACTACTAAAAGCCTGTCCAAATATTACTATTAAATTGCTGAATTTGATATGAAGCTGCAACACAAATATGGATTTTGTTGCCTGTGAAAACATTTCCCTAAGCCTTCTATTTAAATATCTTGCCCTTTCATATTCAAATTCTTCCAAAGCCACCTTAATTTGTTTGACATTTACACAGAAACCTGACATGGTTTTACACTGTCTAGCATATAAGGCAAAAGCATTTTATAAGCAATTCTAGACAAGCTTCAAAGAAATTTGGTATTTGAAAAAGATTTTCAGGCAGATTAGCTAACCATTACTTCTGTCATTCATGTTTTCACTACAGTTTCTTTTCTCAATGGGCTTGATGTAGTCAATGAAACTGCAACATCACTGCAAACCTATGTCACAGCATAATGCTCTAGATGACACAGAAGGCTTCCATCTCATAATATACACATTTGTATATTTTATTTGCTACATTTTCTAAAACCCCTCCAAACATACTGGCATTACATAGTAGCATCATAGCATAAACTAGCATTAATGCCCATGTCACACAACAAGTATGCAACTGTCAGAATTCCTTAATTTCTGAACTGTCTGGTTGCCTTGGAGAGGGATTAGGCCTTCATCCCAGTTATTGCACAGCCTGACTCCACAGACACTACTTTCACAACAGAAATGATTCCAGGCAGTTGAAAGGAAAAGGTTCAATGCCTTGCTTAGATAAGGGAAGCAGCTTCAATTTTGGAGCCCTACACCCTCTCAGCTTCCTGCATTCTTCCCTCTTCATCTGCGTTTCAGTATTATAGGAGTCCATTAGTTCAGCTGTTCAAACAAATTAGGTATTTTTAAGCATACTGCAAGAGAAGTGCTTTTATCTCCTTTCAATGTTCAAATTGAGATATAGCTATCGTGTGCAAGTGGTAACATGAAAACCAACAGGATGGAAGGGTCAAAGGTCTAGGACTAGGCAACAGACAGCAGTATTAGGTGGATAAAACCAGATAAACATTAGTGTAAGAGAAGGACAGTGTCTTCCATTTTGTTAGTGTCAACACTGCAAACTTCTCTAGAGCCTGCAACCTAACATCAGAGAGAGTGGTGACCCTTCTGCTGACTCCAGGAGCTGGCCATGAACTGAGCTTCAGATCTGGTTCAGTAAACCTTCATTTGAATTTTACAAAGAAGCTTAACTTCACTCTGGGTCTTCATCTTTAAAGGAGAAAATTATTCTCATAGAAAAAATATGGTGGAGCTACTCACTCCTAGAACAACTAGTTTGCAAACACTGCTATACAAGAGTCATCTGACACATCTTCTTTCTGTACATATTGGATATATCTGGTTTGGAAGTTGCCTAGATGACTTCTGGGTTTGCAGAATGTACCTGTGAAACACTGGACACTGTGGCTTGTCTATTTTACAGAAAGCCTCTTTAAAACTGTGGATGTTTCAACAGTCAGCCTGTCAGCAAAAATAAGACTGTCTGCATATTTGCTTAGCCTCAGCATAGCATAGAGCAAATCCTTTTGCATTCACATTGTGCTCCAAATGCTCTCCAACACTCTTTTTTTCCACACAAACATGTACAGAAGGAAATAAAGCACCTGACTTATTACAATGCAGTGGAAATATTCCTGCTTTCAACTTCATCACTATGCAATCTTTCCTGGCTTTCACGTAAATGTTTTCTCTTCTGCTTAACTTTAAGTAAACTCTTTTCTTTGGCTTACATCAAAATATCTGACTGAACCAAAAAACCACACTGGTTCCCAAAGTAAATGCCTGTGTCTGTTGTTAAGATACAGAAGAGACATACTTCTATTTACAAACAAAAATCACTGTACAGTTTAAACAACCAGCTGCTGTAAGAAGGAAGGAAAAATTTTGGCCGACTAAAGAAGGATCATGGCAAATAGCAGTCAGGTCCAGGATGCTGACAGATGCAAGAGAGCCCTTAAAATTAAGTGAGTTAAATATTTTTTCTGCATCAAAGATTGCTTCATTTGTGGGACAGGAAGAATTTTGTCTCTGCTCTAGAAATCAGAAAGGACACATTTTGCACAACAACTTTGTTCTCCTCAACACAGTGCACAAACATCCTACAGTGTTCCTCAATTCTTTTATCTCCTTTACATTGAGATATGCATGTAACCTCTATGGCACATGATCTAGATTTGAGGAGTTGCATTTTTTAATTCTGTTTGTGATCAACTGATGGTCACAGTCATATGAAGCTAAATGGTCTTTCATCATTTGAAAATAAAGAGGAAAGGAAGAGGAGCAGAATGGAATTAGCAGACCTGATGAATCTCTAGCTACAAATCTCCTCAAGGTTTAGCCAGCTCTAAAACCTGTGCCCTGCCTTTCTTCTGCTCTTCCTGCAGAAGCAGGCAGGGCACCATTCCACAGTTTGTTCCCAGAATAAGTAGATACATATCGTAAGTGCAGAAAAAGTGCCATGCTCAGAGACTTCCCTGCTCAGGAATTAACAAGCTGTCAGGTGATAGTTCAGCTGATATTCCATTTCAGAAATTCTATAATAAGTTCAAAAGTGACAGAAGCCATCTGAGTTTCTTCTATATATTAAAACCTAAACTTGTTTCATTGCCTTGCCAGCTGATGTACAGGACTGTTGGATTTTACAATGGCTGTCTAGGCTACTGCAATAGGACAACTCTCCATATCATCAAGCATGTATTGTGCAAGGGCCTTTTTCTTCTGTATCTGTGATTATAATACCTCTAAATATTCTCAAACATCTAGGTAAATACTGAGACCAAATCCTGTATGCAGCCCCTTGAGCATCCATGCCATCTTCCTACTAGAGGCTCCAGAAAACAATAATGAAGAAGGGGAAAAGGGCAGAAATTATTACCAACATCACTATTGACACTCTGCAAAGTCAGACAAAAATTACATGAGCAGCAATAAAATGCTGCTGTGTCTGCAGTACAATGCTATGAGAAGGGGATCTGAGCACCAAGAATCTGGACATTCATCATCATTCAACAAGACCTGCAAGAAGCCATAATTATTATGGACTGAGAAGAGGTTAAAATCCTTTGCACTCACGAAGTACCATCTACCCAAGGGTATTTGAAGAGATCATATCAATAGAGTGAAGGCTGAAAAGTAATCAATGCCAAAACGAGATTTTCCTAGTCAAATATTAAGGAAAAGTATTTTCTTTCATATCTCCCCTTTTTATTAAATGTGGGTTAGGCAAAGTCACTGGTAAATGGAAAGAAAAATCAAACAAAACAACAGAGAACAGAAAAGCAGTATTTTATTACAATGCAGAACTAAGATAACTAACTGTTCATGACCAGGAAAAGGGCATATTTTAAGCAGGATGTTTTCTTTTAAAGACATCCGCAACATCTTTGACATAAGAGACCAAGCATCAGTACTCTCAATACAACAAAAAACTGTAAACATGAGTGATTAACAGAATCCATGGATAATACATTGTTGAGGACAAAAACATCCCATTGCATTTTGTATGTATAATGGAAAGTTTTGAAACAAAAAAAAGGGGGGGGGGGTTAAAGAAAAAAGCATTTTATCTGGACAGCTTTTCTCTGGCACAGCAATGAGTTTTCCACTTCTTTTGCATTCACAGAAAACCATAAAACCCCACGGATACATTGCAAGTCAGTCAGTGGTACATGATAGAATCTAGAGAGAACCTCAAACAAGACTTCAGAAGGATGAGCAGCCTCTGTCTTCACATGGGGACAGAATTTTAACTGCCAATATTAACAGACATGATTGCTTCCATTCTCCTCTAGAATACCTTTCTGTATTCCTCATTAAACACAGTATTCCAACAATATCACGCTCTATCCTCCACAACCCTCCTCCTTTCACTCTGTCTGTGCTATCTGGCTGAAAACACTTTTACTTTCCTCCTCCCATGTCTGTGCCACAAGTTCTGACTCTGACATTTCCTTGACCACTCACTGGTGTAGCACACCTCCATCTCCTTTCTCCTAACATTTATTCCTTTCAGTCTCAGTCCATTTGCTTTGTCTTTCTGTCTCATGCTCACTTTCGTGCTGTCTTTGGGCCACCTTAACATGGTACGTCCCTCATTTGATCTGATGCTGGCATTTTACTGTCTGTGCAACTCCCAGTCACTCTCTTGTCTCTTGGACCTCCAACAATTCCATCCTCAAATTTTTCATTCTCCTAGTGTGTCTTCACTGATTTGGAATACTGGGTACTCAACTACACTTCCTTTTGTCTTGTCTCTTTTAATGCCAGTTGGTGTTGGCCATTTAGATGATTCTATAAATATGATTTAAATCTTTACCTTCCTTGAGTCAAAATAACAGCACTGACCAAGTGCCACAGTCAATATACCAGCACGTAAAGTTTATATAATTTCTGACATAACAAACAAGAATTGCTTTCAATTTACTCAGATGAAGTTTCTTAAATTTGAGCTAATTAGATCAAAAAACCAAAACATGCACTAACAAGCTGCCAGCAGTTCTGTTCAGAAAACTGTTGAGTCACACTTCTTCGGGATCTAAGCAAATGGCTAAAATAACCAACCTAGTTATTCCTGTAAAATTCTTAGCACTTAAACATCACCAGTTTTTAAGTTTGCCTGTAGAAAACATTATCTTAGTTACCATTTAGCTTCTTTTCAAAACAAGAAAGACAAGTACAATACAGAAAAAAAGTGGGCACAGTCTTCAAATGCTATTTCCAAGTCATATCATTCAGACAAAACAGTTGAGAGATTCCTATTTAAAAAACATTTAGTGCTTCCACTGGAAAGCACCTAGAAGTTTGATAATGCACATTATTTCTACCAATACATTTTATAATTTCTAATTAAAAAGGACAAATACAGCTAAGAAAATGGTATTTGCAGTGTATGTTATTTAAAACACAGTATTTTGTCATATTTTTGAGAGCATAAAAGGACAAAACCAGCAGACAGTTGTATAGAATTGCCCATGTTTCTGATCTCATATATACATGTGCGGTGCACAGTATATTTTGCAATTTTTTCTCTTGTTCATGAGCAGAGTTTAAGAAACTTTACTAAGCTACATCTACAAAAGGTTTAGCTGTTTGGAAAAGACTAAGGAAATGGAAGTCTGTTTTTGCAAAACTCAAGGAAAGAATATATTAGTTAGAGCAGATTAGCAACTGTGCCATTTTGATACCAAAACAATCTCTTTATGAACAGGATTAATTATCTAAATACTAAGTAACTATTCCCAATGACAGGAACAACAGTGGAGTTTGGTTAATCTCACAAACTTTTATAAATTCTTTCACCTCAAATGTAGAAAGGAAAAATGCACAGTTAGACTTCAAGTGGCAGCTTCTCCCAAATCACAGATTCATCCTATTTGATATCCTGATTAAATGTTTTCTCTTTCTTGTTAAAACTTGAATTTTGAAGACACTATACTTGATAATAGGCCAAACCAGCCAGAAAGTAGACAGCATATATATAGGATAAAAGAACAACTCTGAGGATTATCTTTAGCAAATTTTTTTTTCATCTTTTCTCTGACTTCTGTTCTACATCCTCTTTCACTTATGTCAAAGGGCTTTATGGACTCAACTCAATACTTCATTTACAAGTACCAGTTTTTTGAACACAGCCCTGGGTAAAATATGCTTCATTTAGTCAAGTATATTTTAACACATTGCACCCATTTTTCCCTTCATGAATTGATGAAACACTATTNGGTGGAGCCCTCCCTGGATCTTCGTTCACGAAGCCTAGCCATACTATAAAGAGTTCTGAGATGTACGAAAGAAAGAAAATGTGACCACCAGCAGGAATATCTATGATGGGTTCTATCAAAAAATCAAAAAATGTTATCCACTGAGGCACTGTAGCATGGCACAACCTGTCTGTAGTCTGGTAGTCTGTCTCCTGCAAAGCCCATCTCTGAGTGCAGAGAAAAGCATGGAACCTCAGACACACACATGGATCTACAGAACTACAACTTGATAGACCTTTCCTTCTAACTCCTGCAGATCAAGACATGCGAATTTGCAAATAACTATAAACTAAGGCTGGCCACATTCACACCTGGAATCAAGAGGCATTTTTCCCCTCCAAAGATGCCTACAAGTATTACTTGCTTCCTCCAGCAATGTTTGAATTGTGAAGTTCTGGAACTTCCCCCCCAATCTTGTGCTGGTTTACTTCTGGAGGAATAACTTAACTGCATTTTAGTAGGGTACTGAAGTGCCAGAAAATCCTCTGAAAAAGGACTGCATTGTTCTACCCATTAGACTGAAAAGGCCCTGGACATATGTGAATCCAAGTCTATAAAAACAGTTACTGTGGAGACAATGTATCAAAGAGGTCTGCAAGAACAAATTAACTGGAAATTATTAATAATTTTTAATACTGACAATAGACTTTTGCTATCAAATAATCCTAGATCTGGTAAGAAGTTTTGTTTCCTCTCAATAAATTAAAAACAGTGTTTTTATTTATATATTTAAACTTTTTTAATGTAAAAAAGGCTAGCTTCAGGTTTTTTCTGAGTTTCAACTGCAATTCATAACTGAAAAAAATATGTTGTGAGTTTACATAGTCGTGGCATTATGTATTGTCTCTGCACATCAGAAGACCCATAGGCACATCAGCAGCTGAAAAAAATGCTCTAGATTTTGCCTATCAACTCAAGGAAAGAAAACAGTTTTTTTCCCAGTGACATGAATCAGGCAACACTTCCACTCAAACCAGCAAATCAGAATAACTACAGGTTTTTTTGTTTGCTTGTTTTAAGATAAATAATAATCATTTGGACAGCAATAAATTTTTAGCAGGACAAAATGCTTTTGGTATCCATTAATCCCTGCCTTCCTGATCTGACATTTTAAATTGTTTTGAATTTGTGAAGTAAATTCTCTAAAGGCTATCCCTGCACTTCAAGAGAAAGATTTTATTAATTGAAGACAACAAATCACTTACAGAAAATAATCGTAATGTAGGAAAGGCCTATGCAGGGTTGTACTCTGAAAATCTGTTTGTAATTGTAGCCCCTTTAGACAGGCATAATCAATTAGAAGTGGTCTGATTTTAACCAGTTGCAGGCTCATTACATTGCATTCCTATTTCTGTTGATGAAAATCAGTTTCAGCCCGTGGCCTGGAACTCATATACAGCACTTCCTGGGGCCCCTTAGATAAACACATCAAGAAATAGTTTTATTTGGATTTGTCCTTCACCCTTTATTCATTTAAACAACTTTAGGAATCAAGATTAAAACAGAAAAAACCTGGCTCATAACCAGAGGTACACATATATGAGCCTCAATTAATAATTGTTCTTTACAGAACATTTAAATGGGAGACTCAAAACACTCAGTTCTAACTGCCAGGTTCAGTCTTTCTCTTACCAACTCATGGGACACTCAGTTTCTATTCAATATAAACATATTACTCCTTAATTTCAGAAGGGCTTCTGCCTATGATACGTATCTGTTTCTGCCTGTTCCTTTGTATCTTCAAGTTTTTCAAACCATATTCCCAGCCTAAGTTTCTATTCTCCATAGACAGTCTGCAATATAGAATTTTAAACCCATATAAGCATGAAACTTTTAAGCTAGACAATACTAATGAACTATCCCTGAGCAGAGAGAGTCTGCAGAAATAACTGCTTTCCTTCTACAGAAATTGTACCTTACAGTACCCAAGTTTAGGATAGTCTATGTGAGCTTTGAAAAGTAAATGAATCCACTAGACTCAGTAATCCAGCAACAGCATGGTGCAGCCCCTCAGGCTCAAAGAGCTGTTCAGAAGTCAGAACACAGGAGAGTTTCCTAGTATGAAGAGGTCAATAAAAGCTTTGCAAATGTTTAGAGCAGCAATTGTTTAAAAACCAGAATAGAGAAAGCCCCCAAAGATAACTGAAATATGAAAGAACTGATAAAGGAAATTTAATGCCCATGAAGTAAGCAAAAGAGGAACCCTCACCTGGAATACTGACTGTTCCTTCATAAGAGAAAATACAAAAACAGGGTTGAAGAGTGAGTTTCAAGAATAATCAGAGGCAGAGAAAAAAAAATCATCATTTAAAGAGACTATAGAAAGACTGGGATGATTCATTCTAAAAGATGAACTGATAGAGCATCATGATTTTTAAAAGTGTAAAAATTAATATTATGAAGAGGTTCTATCTTTAAAAAGGAGTACTCAAAATAAAAAGAAGTGTGATGAGCCCAAATATGACTGAAGGGGGCTTTGGGGGCTGTTTTTGTTTATTTTGTAGTTGAAATACACAGCTAGACTTTTTAATGCATTACAAAGGATAATCTCTAAGACTAATGGCACATCAGGATTTGGGAGATTTTGTTTTTATATATAAATAAGAAAATATATACTGTAACATAAGAATTATTGATGGTAGAAATAGCTTACTCAAAAAAATATTAAAGATGCAGGAAAAAACTTATTCTTAGAGAGATGCTGTATTGAACCTGCTAGCTGTAGGGTGGTGCATTCCTCTAAACAAGCAGCCCTTACCTAGTCACAAACAGTGGTCAGTACCCAACACAATGAGACATACAGTGCAACATCATCTGGAAATTTCCTTTACTGAACATCTTGACACTGTGGACCCATGAGAGAGGAATGACTCTTCACAGGACATGAAAGATCAGACCCATCTCCCAGAGCCCCCAGTAAATCTGTCTTCCTCTGGTATAGTGGAACCCACTCATCACATTTTCTGTATGTCTATGCTTCTTTTGTAAGGGCTAAATTCTGCATCAACCTATCTGAAGACATTAATTTCAGACACACTCATCACCAATTCATTTTTCTGACAACTAACACTTATTGAACTGTGCATTCACAAGAAATCACACAAACAGCAATTATGAAAGGAAAATGGAACTACTTCTATCAGAGGTCTAAGCAAAGAATCAAAGAGATTTGGTTTTACCATTAAGAAGAGCCTTCAAAAAAAGACTACCTGAAGTAAAGAAAAGTACCAGTGGCTTACATGAAGTGTTAAAATTAGTCATTCAAAATTTAATGAAATGAAAGAACTATTCTTTAATTGCCTTCCTGGACTGACAAGGTAATTTATTACTCATTCATTATAAATGAACAAAATAGGCCCACACGGATGCTAATTACAGCTGACCAAAAGTTGCTTATACACAGTCACACTTGAAAGGGTATCCCCCCCTACCAGACTTTGTCTTCCTTATTGTTTACAGTATGTTTTGTTTTGTTGCAAACAACATTCTGCATCATTAAAGAGAGTGATAGTTCTGACTGGTCCTGCAAGTTTCACAGTGAGAAAGAATCAATATAAAAAAAGAAACAAAGAAGCTCTCAAGAGTTTCTTATGACACTTCTAAACATGAGAAAACTTCTCTGAAACACTCTCAAGTCTCTCACGAGGGAGCATCTCTGAGGCTTTCAGGAAAGCTGAAAGTAGCAATATTCTGAGGTTTGGATTTTGTTTGCATTTACAACCTTGGATCAGAAAAATATTTTGGAGCACTAGAGGGATCTTTTTTTGTTGCTACACAGTTCCAGGATTAGGACTACTACATGATTATAGCTTCAAGCTTTGACATGGAGCCTTTTATCGTTCTTCTCATCAACAATGCCCAGGGCTAGCTCTACAGAAGGCAGAATAAAGGGCTCTTCTATACAAAGCAATTAAAGGACTCCAGCATTCAGTATATACCATGAGTACAAGTAATATATGTTTCTCTGCATTCAACAGAGCTCAGAAATTTCCCCCCCAGATATCCCATCCAATTTACAGAACAGTACTTTTGACTTACCTTGCTTTTGAAACTTTCCCTGCTTTTGAAACTTCCACAGGTGAGTACTCAGTATCACAAGGACATCAAGGTAGGCAGCTCTGGTCACCAAACAAGGATTTGGCCTAGGAAAATCAAATTACTAAAGATTAAATCCTCATAACGTCCATGCTCAGAAACAACAGTGAAAGACACCAGTTTGGTGTGTCTATTTTACTTAATTAATGAAGATCAACTACTGATCAAATCAGACTGCATATACAAAATAATTAGGCCAAGTTATCTAAGCTTCACTTCCTGGTCCATTCTGAATGACAGTCTCCCTATCAGAATGGCAACACCCTTCCTCCATCCATTCCATCAAATCACAGTTTATACATGCCATTATTATTGGATCAATCAGCTTGCCCTAGCAACTAGTATGTCTTTGCTTTATTTATTGATAACATTTATTGTAACTAAATGTATTAACAAAAATAAGTCTTCAGGTCATATTGTTACAGTTCATGTTATGATCTGTATCTTCTGTAGAGAAAATTCCCCATGAAAGGTCTCTACTACATCTTTTTGATGATCATAGCTCTCTCACTGTTGTGATGAAGGTCACAAGCATGTCTTTAAAATTAGATTTTTTTTTTCCCCCCCAGACAAGAACATTGGAAATTTTGGGTTTATAATGCAAATTGGCAAAATGTTACTTTCTGCCCTAACACTTCTCCATTCTTTCATCAGATAACATCTTCATTTTTCTTTATATTATTATCACTGTATGTTTCAGGCAGGAAAACTTTTCTTAAAGTGTAACTTAATATGAGAACAAACAGGGCATCCAGTTCAAAACACAGAAATTATTCTGATGAGTCCAATGGGACTTGCACTAAAAAAAGCTGCTTTTAGAACCAAGCAGCACAAGCTTAAAGTATGACTAATTCAGTTCAGTATTTAATTTTTATTTTATTTGGCACTTTCTTTGTATGCTTATCTTGACATCTGAAACTTAAAAATTTTAATTAAAAATGTTCCAACAAACATTCTCAACTCCATAACATCTTTAAAAATCAAGAAAAAAACCTTTTTCAAATAAGATGTGATCATGACATAAAAATGAAAGGTCTGAGGCTTTTATGTAGAAGTCTGGCAGCTGCATTTGCCCATGGAGAGTTAGCCTATGATCATGTTAAAAGACAACTTTTACCAGAAATACTGCTCTCACCTTCAGTAATAAACTCTGTAATAAGCCTAAAGTACTTATGCTTTCTTTTATGACCTACGATATTAGACACCCATATAACACAGCAGAATACACACTACCAAGATCTCTCTTAAGAAAAAGGGTTTTTTTTCTCCTTTTGCATAAACAGTGACTTTTCAGACACTCTCTTACCAGTGAACTAGTAATGAACCTCCCAAAACTTCTCCATGCTTGTCTCTTCCCTCTTGCCTTAAAGCACAAGAGCTAAAAGTCTGACTGCGGAGAAGGTCATCGTGGCTAGGCTTCGTGAACGAAGCNTTTTTCAGACTGTGCCTGCAGAGAAGGTGCACATCAACAAGAACTAATAATGTAAGAAGTTGAAGTAATTTTAATATAGCCTATTTTTGAAAGCTGTTTTAGGAAGACTTAATTCCTATCCATCCCAAGTGAACCTCTCTTCTCTATCTTAGGCATCCAGTTTAGGCATCCAGTTGTTGACCAAGTTGTTCTTCACAAATCGGTGTGCAAACAACACCAAAAATAGTCACAGGATTAGGAGTTCAACCCACAAGAAGACAGAGTGACAGAGCAGACAAAGGCTTCTAAGAAAAAGAAACTGAGAGTTCTATTGCAAACACTCATAAAATGGAAGAAAGCAGCCATGACAGATTTCAACTGAGATGAAGAACATAGTGAGCCTACTGCTCTTCACCTTCCCTGAAAAATGGAAGACTCACTTATTATTCAGTCATTTCAGCGGAAAGAAAACTTCTGTGTCCCAACTGTGCCTTCAGAAAAATACGGCTGACGTAACCTTTACAGAAGAACTGATAACAGCAATACTGACACGGGGGTTTTATTCCAGTCCAGCTTTCAAGTATTTACCACTTCATTTTGAGTATGAGCATATGCATGTTTTGATTTAGAAAGGAGGCTTTTCTAACATAAAATACGCCAAATGTTTGTTCTTGGCTGGCTCCATTGCTCTGGTGATGCTCATGAATTCTCAGCCATATGTGCCAGATGGACACAACAGGATATTCAGTTTTCCAAAACTAAGACATTTCAGTGTTCAGACTGTAGCAGAAATCTCAGTCTTGAAGACAATCAAACTGTGATTTGCATAACAGACCAGACAGCCAAAAATCACATGCTGAACATTTCAAATGATGCACTGCACACTATTTAAGATGACCTGTTTGTGCAGAACTTGGCAATGAGACTGTGAAGAGTACAAGATGTTTCTTTTTTAACACAGATACACAAATAAAGTGGTGTTCTCATAAACAAGACTTGAGGAAATCTGTCTCCAAACAAGAAAGTCACAGCAAAAGTAACAATGGGAGCTCCAGGCATCTGAAACAGTATTCCTTTTTTCATCCAAACCCCCCAAAATTAGTTCACTTTCCTTCCAATCTGGATATTAATGGAAATAAATACATCATATGATCACTCCAGATGATAAACTATATGTGATTCTGAACAGGATAGAAGTATAGATGATTATGATTCTCGTATCTAATGGTAGGTCCACACAGAAATATAAAACGGATATAAATATACTACACATGTACACTAATAGCAGGCTAGTGATGTCAGTGCAGAGATCCATACCTCATTAAAGTAATGCATTATCTACATTAACAAGCAGGTTAGTGTAACAACAGATCTGTGAAGTCAAACAATTCATACCAAAGACCCAATAGCCACTCCACATACTGTGCCTAGATATATTAAAATATAATTCTCAGAAGTTCATCTTGTTTCTTTGTCTTTCTCTTTGGATACGGAGTTTATCGCTAGCCTCCTCCAGGAACCTCACTGCACTTCGAAGCTTATTCCATTTTCTAGCACTTCTTGACGATACTGTACTTGGAGCTTGAGTGTGCAGGTGGAAACAAAGATCAGCTCATAGATGACCATTAAGTTAAATTTTATCAACAGCCAACATCTGACTGAAGAGAGGTCAACAGTTGTCTGCGTGTAAGGGCAAGCATCATCACAGACTTGACCTGCTAGGAACAGGGGAAGAAGACACCTGCAACCTTTAGAAGCACAGGCAAGGATGGAAAGGATTATTGCTTAGAAAGAAAAAGGCCTAGAAGAAATGTGTTTCTAATTTAATCAAGGAGAATGAAACAATGACAGGAAGAACTGCTGTGCCCCTACTACATCATCATGAAACTCCAAAGAATATAGAAGGTAACTGAAAGAACAAGTAAAAAATTTAAAAAGACTGATGGTTTTAAAGGGTCTACAGGGTCTATTTTTTTCTTCAAGCTGCCCAAAGCTCTAGCCTAACAGTATCTTTGGGGGGAGGAGGAGGAAGTGTGTCCTAAAAATAATTATTTTAGGTAGGCGTGGCTGAACAGCAGACAAATCTAAAACCACCTATGTCAGGAACCATACTGTTAATTTTGACACATTACAGCACATTCTGGATTAGATCCTGAAAAAGAAGCCTTCCAAACCTAGCCAACTTCTAATCATTAATGCTGAACAAGTAACTGGGGATAGGGTAGTTTCAAACTTCTTTGCAATTTCATTTTCAGTTCTGGCATGTGAATATAAAATTAGAAAAGAATTGAAGTCACTGGCAGGAGGAATATTTTGTTCACAGTTAAGAGTCCAGGGTTTTTTTTAAGGGAATAAGGTCAATGAAACTCAATAGTCCTTTTAAAATCACGGGTTCCTGTTCAAATGCCTTTGAAGAGACTCAGGTTAAGCACTCATAGAATATTATATGATCGGAGGAACAATAAGCTATTTGTTTTCAACAAGGAACTGCCTGGTAGGAGAATCAGGAAGTGTACCCTTCAGGAGATATTCCCTCTCTGGAGATGTAAATCAGACTGGGCAGGTTCAGAAGGTCCATGTGCAATACTGCATTTTGCTCCAGCTGGCTTTGGCTACCTACAGTAGCGCTGGGACTGTTTGGATTTCTGTTCTGCCTTTACTGCCTTTAAGTACCACTGATTGCAGCTTAGGTCTACGTAACATGAAATCAATCCTACACTCTCTCAGTTTGGAGCTCTGTAAATATTATTTTTTTAAAAATTGATTCACCTTTTATAGTTAAGTCATGCTGAATTTAAGGTAGTCGTTGGTTTGCTTATTTTGGATGGCAGATCAAAGGCAAAGCAAACCGGCATTTATTGAAGAAATCAGCAATACGTGGTCACAGATCTCCTGTGTATCCAGCTCACACACACAGTTTCAACTCTATCAGGAACACATGGCTTAACTTCTAAAATTCAGTTTCTCTTGCATTACTGTTTATTTTAAAGAAGATCAACATTAATGAATTATGGAGCAAATTTCCTCCTCTTCCAAGGGAAACAACAAGGAGCAAAGAACATGGAAAGCTCACACATTTGGCCTCAATTCTGTCAGAAAAAGGTTTAAGCAAACTAAATATACCACCTCTTGCTTCTCTAACAACTTAAGTCTGCAGAGGCCCTTAAACACCATTTCTAATCATTACAGGACAGCGTTCAGATTTCTATATTCAAGAGCAAGTACCAAAGAATTTTAATGCACAACTTCTGCAGATTCTCTCATCTCAAATCCCCCATTTCTAATTACATGAAGTCAGATGACTTAAAAGGATGACAACTATTTTCTCTGAGACTACTCTTCTTTTTCCGTAAGAGCATCATCTCAGAGACTAACAACAACAGTAACATTAATGTGTTGCATTTGTTACATAAGACAGACACAAGTCATTGATTATGAAATCTAAGCTCTTTGTGTTGATGTTTATAACATTAGGTTTTAGCTCACAGAATCACAGAATCATTTGGGATAGAAGGGACCTCTGGAGGTCATCTAGTCCAACCCCCCTGCAGTGGGCAGGGACATCCCCAACTACATCAGCTTGCCCAGAGCCCTGTCAAGCCTCACCTTGAATGCCTCCAGGGATGGGGCCTCAACCACCTCCCTGGGAAACCTGTTCCAGTGTTCCACCACACTCGTGGTAAGGAACTTTTTCCTAGTATCAAGTCTAAATCGACTCATCTTCAGTTTAAAACCATTGCCCCTAGTCCTTTCACTACAGACCTTTGTAAATAGGTCGTCTTCAGCCTTCTTGTAAGTTCCCTTTAGGTACTGGAAAGTCACTAGTAGGTCCC